>OZ038318.1:13684757-13770552 GCA_964035775.1 Osedax frankpressi
TTTTGAAAATTAAAATTATAAAAATAATACACCTTAAAAACTATTAGATCCGTTTTACAACCGAACAGTTGGTAGGTTGCGTGTACGAAAGCAATGTAAACTTCACAAATAACAAACCTTGTGGTGATATAATAAGAGCTGGGTTAAATAAATACACAGCTGTTTGTAATATATTATAACTATATATATATATATATATATATAAATATATATATATATATATATATATATAACAAATGTTTATAAATAGATTGATATTCAACTAGCTAACATTACAAGTACGATGTCGTTATTAGTTTCCATTCTTACATTTATAATAATTGCTTTATTATGGTATGTGAAGTGGAAGAGACAACCTTTCAACGAATGCAAAGCTTCAGTAAGTTATGATTATACTAATAAATATATGTATTAACTTTTTTAATAAACAATATCAAACTATTATTAATATATTAGTTAATAAATAGATTTATTAATAACTCAACATATAGGTTTAACAATACATTATATAAATAATAATTATTTATTAATGATAACTACATATAATAGTTTTACAATATAGACTAATATAATAATTACAATAATTTCAAAATAAAAATTATAACATAGAACTTATTTTACAATTAAAAAGGTGTTCGATATGGTAATCAATATTACTCTGGGACTTGTTTTCCTTCCAACTCCAGAAGAGGATATATCTAAACACCCTGATATCGTTGGTAGTTTAAATACACTTTAGTTAGAATACTTATGTATATTTAATATAAGAATACATGTATAAATATAAGTTTCAATATCTAAATGAATTACAAATAATTTATTTTGTTTTTAAAAAGTCATTAAATAGGAATACAATTCTAATTTTAATTTACTATTTTAAATAATGAAGATATATACAGAAATGATATTTATTTTCAAAAATATTTGATTACAAAATTATATTTTAGAAGTGGGGAAAAAATAAAGTTGAAAAGAAAAGAAAGAAAAAAATAATACAATATAAATCAGACCAACAACTAAATATAAATAGTGAATTACAAGGATATAAGAATTACAAAATTGTTACAAATGATAAAAAGTTTATCATGAATTAATAGGAATATAAACAATATTTTATTATTAGTGAAATATTTCTATTAATCTGATAACAACATACAGATTATGTGACATTCATAGAACACGGGAAAATATGATAATGAATCTTAGAAGTGAATACGGGTTAATATGGGTTAATATGGGTGAATACAGGTTAATAAGAGGGAATAAGAATGAATACGGAGTTAATAAGAGTGATCTATTACGTAAGGAAATAAGAGGAGGCATATCATATTAATACGTGTAATATAACAAAAGATTAATTATGATTAACACAATATATAAATATTTATATATATGTGTGTGTGTGTGTGTGTGTTTATAAATATATTTATATATAAATGATAATTGATCATTTATGAAATAATGTCTTAATTTGAATTAATATTGGATTATAGAATAGAAAAAGAAATAGGAACAGAAATCAGATTTAAGACTCCTACTTATGCTGCACTTTCTAAATCTATATTAAGTGAATTTCCTGGCTTATTTATCTTGTCTCCTGGATTTGGACTTAAAGGTGGAGAATTCAGAAAAGAAGCAATGGTTATAAATATATAAAATAATAATAACTTTAATTTAAATATATAAATTTATTATTTTAAACTATGATCAACGATATACTATTGTATAATTAGTAGTTATATATGTATAACTACTTATTAATAATATGTAACCAATGTAAACAACGTATCTTAATATCTCGTAAATTACAGACGCGATTAATTGGAGGGAAATCTCAGTTAGAAATAATCTGAGAACAAATATGAAAGTTTCTGAAATATTAATTTTAATATTAAAATGAAAGTTTAAAGTTTAAAATTATTTGACTTATTATCACAATATAACAATTAGTTTATAACAATTATTATAATAATCAGTTTGTCTTAAAAAATACAATACAATATTGTATTCGTTATTATTAATACTGGAATATATACGGTATATAGATATATCCATTTTTATAGAGTTTTATATGATTTATATCTTTAATTTACGTTGATAATATAAATATCACAGACAGCGATATCATTATTTTAATTATGGCACTTTGATCTTTGAAATATCATTATTAGTTATTATTAACCATTATTAACCAGTATGTATAATAGCATCCCAATATAATAGAAGATAATTAGCAAACCCTCGGATATTTGTATATACCAATTCAATCTATTTAATATGTTCAATATTCCTACATATATTTAGAGATAAATATCGAGTATATACTCGATATTTATCTGTAAATATACTTAAGAGATAACATATAACATAGGAATATAGAATATTAAATAGATTTCTCAACTATCATAAATAATTCAGCAACACTAAAAAATCAATAAAATTAATACTATTCATAACTAATGCGTACAAAAAATATATGTTTTATGAATATATTCAAGTTAAAAGCCAACTTACATATTATTCTAAATATCTTAAACTAGTTGAGATAAATATTTATTTAATAACAACATAGTTAAACAATTAGTTTGTTAATTAAGATATGTTATTTTATATTGTATATACTATTATTATATTTAGTTTGTTATTTAGCATTATAAAGATAAATTTTAATAAATTTTAATTTCTAATAAGAATATTATATACTGAAAGTGAATATAAATTATATTAAAAAAGTAATATCATATATATATATTATTGTAAAATTATATATACTGCAAAACTTCCAAACATTAATTATTTTAGAATTATATATATAAGTTATAATTAAAGAATAATTATTATCTAATGAACCCTTACTTTATTTAAGGATATAAACACAACAAAATAGATAACAAGAGGAACATATTAATATTAATATTGTGTTAGTAGAACAAAATAAACCATAATAATGCTGCTTTACAGTGGGGGTTATGCTATCCGTAATTGGAAGAATGGTAGAAGTATTTGGGAGAATAAGTGGTTTGTAAACATATAATATTTAGTATATTAGTTGTATATTGATTTGCGAGCTAGTATCTATAAATAGGTAAAGTTTATTTTAAAGTATACTTTGACTAATGAACTATTACTTGATAAGCACAACTATATCAATTTTAAACTATTCATCGCTCTCGTATAATGACGTCTAATCGGTAATTTCGTCCTCGATGGTGTTATATGTTAACAAAGCGGACTGATTCTAAATGGTACTTCATCTTCATCTATTTTATAATGATGAAAATCCTGAAAAGCGCTACTATATTATATGTATTGATTATATTTCTTGTTATAGTAATATTATTAATATCGTGAATGTCTGCAAACACTAGTACGGGAGTTAGCTCTACAATCATAATGAATATCTTATATGCAATATTCTAAAGATACGAATTTTATATCTTCTATTTTAGCTAGCATATTCTTAGTACCGTAACATAGGTGACTAATTACGATAACTGACTAAATGAAATAACCTACTAAAGGAAATAATTTACTAAATGAAATAACTGATTAAGTGACATACCTGACTAAATGAAATAACTGATTAAATAAAATAACTGACTAACTGAAATAACTGACTAAATGAAATAACTGACTAAGTGAAATAGTTAACTAATTCTATTATCTGATTAAATGTAATAGCTAATTAAGTATAATAACTGTCTAGGTATAATGGTTGACAAATTTTAAAATGATCTTATACTAGTAACTTTATAAATTAAGATATTTACCCTGAAGATTTGAAATAATAAAATACTAAAAATAATATCTGAAAATATATATTATTTTTTATTTCATATTTCTCTATTAACTTACGTATATTATGGCAAGTATTAGTCATGCCTCTAATATTGCCATTCATCAATCTACCATATAAAATATGTAGATATTATTCATTTAGACTTCAAATAACTTTTGAAAAAGTCTAACATCCGAAATTACTAATTATATTAAAGTTGCATCTACAACTTTCTACCTGAACAATCTCTAAACTTATAGAGTTTATAAGTTCAACATAACTTAATATTTATGTGTACGAATAACATTTAAAATAGTTACATATAAATAATAATAATAGGCATACATGAATCTAAAAATTAATGATTTCTAAAACATAATTTACTCATTTAAAATATTCTCGAAACTGATACCATTAATGCAAATTCAATTAGCATTTTCAAAAGCAAAATAGTTAATCTTGACTCAACCAATTATTTAAATTGTAGCTCGTATAGTTTTGTATATTAAATGATTTTATTATTTCTCTTTTATTGTGTTATATTTAATACATGAATACTATATTTTATAATAGCGTTCATAATGTTTTGTTTTGAATATGTTTTGCGAAGATTTGATATCATTTTTTTGTTTTAAAATATAAAATAAAATAAAATATATCAATAATAATTAAAATTATAATTATAATTCTGTAAATAAAAAGTTATTTAAGTTATAAGATGATTACATAAAATATATGAAAAATAAATATTAAATATACTAGATATATTAAAATGAAAGCATTCATTAATTAAATTTTTTAATAAATGTAGTAATCATATATATTATGTCGTTTTATGTATATATTTCTAAACATACTCACATAGGTATTTTTTAATTCTGCAATATAATAATAGTAATGGATAGTAATCTAGATTTCATCTATATATTAACATATCAATTTTAATTTATATATACCCTAACAGTTGGTTAACAATATTTTAGAAAATAAAGAGGAATAAAAATTAAATTATAAAATTAAAATTATTTAAAATAAAAATAAATATCTTAATAACATTTTACTTTTTATTGATAATATAGAATACACAATATTTAATTTATTTGAATATTTATTACATTTTAATATAACAAATGATTGTTATTGAATAATATGACTTAAAACTATTATAATTTATTTTAATACCATTCTTTTGAATTGGAACCTGAAAATGAATTTATTCTCTAATAATTCTAAAAATAACATTCCTTTATATAATTTGCAAACAGAACAATTGTCAAAAGAAAGGAATACAAAAATAAAGAAACAGCAATTATTACAAGTCGATGTTAATATATTTCCAATATTTATTTTTAATATTTTTGTATAACTTTTGTTTTAGTTATAATTATACTACGATTCTAGAAATGCACAATTATATAAATGAATTCATTAACATACATATTAGTCGTATAATATCATTTTATTTTATTATGTAGATTTAAGATGTTGATATAATATAAACAATAATAAATTTATTGATCACTGAAAATTATGTCGCCATATTTAATAATACTATATTTATAATTGGATATTGAATATAATAATAATATAAATTTAAAGTGACTAATAAATACAAGCTGATTACTATTATGATATAAAGGATCTTTAGAAGAAATAATTCGTTATAATATTATAAAATCATTTATTAATTTAATTTTTCAAATAACATTTATAATATGTAATCCAAGAAATTATATAGGTCACTTTAATTTTTCTAAATAATAAAATTAAAAATATATGTTGTATTTAAAGTCATTTATATCATTGTATAAAGTTACAACATCGTATATTTAATTCAGAGTTATAAGAAAGTCATAGCCATTTATTTCTATATTATATTGAACTTTCTTATATATTGATTTCAAACGGTATAACAATTATTATAATCATTTTTAATAACATAGATCGATCAGGTAAATCAGGTATGTGATGATTTATACCTTCTTCGACCCTCAACAGTAAAGAATATTATTATTCATAGTATATGCCTGACATTATTCGTTAGTGCTTTATTACAATATTAGCCATTCTGATAAATTAATGAATATTGATAAATCGGTTTACTTAATTTGCCATCTACAATTATAAAATGTATAATTGTATATAATATACTAAAAGAAAGAGTGAAAAATAGGATTTAACAATTAAAATTTATGAAATGTAATACTAATTTTATATAACAAATATTTATGAATTCAGTTTATTGGAATATCTCAAGTTATTATAGGATTAATGATTTTTGCCAAACGATTTATTCACATAGAAGATGAGGTACAAATATTAACTTTTGCAAGAAGTGTGTCCGTTTTTAATGAAGGTCAATATAATTATTAAATTATTTATGTATTTACTAAATTACATGAGCATTTACTAGATAATATATGCATATACTAGATATCATAAGTATCAATTAGATCATATAAGAATCTACTAAATAAGATTATAATCTAATATGTCATATTCTCTCAAATTGTAGATACAAGGATGAAGTCAAATATAAAAGCATTTCTACGAAATATTGACCTACACGAACAGCAAAATCACCTCATACCATTTTATGGTTTACTATTTATATATATTATATAAATTACTATTTATATATATCATATAAAATATATATTTATTATAATTATAAATCTATTTTTAATAAATTATGATGTTTATTCTTTCTAGAGTAGGTTGAATTAAAAAATATCAAAATAGATACAACAACTATTAATATACAACATTTACTATTTATAATAACGTTTTATGATATAAATGCTCAAATTGATAATATTAATAATTAATAATCTAATTAAAGTAACTAACAGATTACATAGTATTCGTACTTAGTATAAAGTAACTAATTAGTTTATTTAAACAAATACTTCACATTTACTTAATGTTATTAACTGATGTTTTTAAAATGTATAATACAAGTTGTTAAATTCGTATTTTAATTGGTTATTAAACAGTTATCAACTAGAGCTTATAATAGTATTTTTGATTATGTATTTGAAGCTAGATACCCTAATATAATCATCATTTATATCTGCTTTTATCTCCTTATATGGCATGTTTGTTTATCTTAATATTCATATTATTGTAATTAAATATATATTATGTAACTATCATTTATAAAATATATTATGTAATTCTCATATGTTAAATTTATTATATTTAAAGTTTTAAAGTTGTGAAACAAAATTAATTTCAATAAAATATTGTAGTAATTATTATTATATTGTATTAAATAATTTAAATTAATTATAATATTTTATTAATTTTATGTAGTAACGTTGGAAATAAATTAATCATTTATATTTTTAATAACCCGTATTTATAATAACAAATTGCAATGTTTACTATATTGTTTTAGTATTTGTAGTATCGGATTATTATTCTATATTAGTCCAAATCCTTGTAGATAAAGAATACTTATTTTATATTCACTGAATTATCTTCCTATACACATCTTGTATATCTATAGATCTTGTATAGCTATATATCTTATATATATATAGATCTCTATAGATATATATCAGATATAGTGATATATACGATTATAACAAATTAAAATTGACATTGCTTAAGTTAGAATATGTTATATAATAGTTACATTCTTTTATAATGTATTACTTACCAACATAGTTAAATTTACTTCAGACCCTATATTTTGTATTGTAATTAGTTGTAAACGACTTTTAATGAATGTACTACCTTATTATGAATTACTAGCCATGTTTGCATTGTTAAAAGGAAGTATCAGCATGTATATTGCATCTGTTCGTTCAAACGATCAACTCATGATCTATACTTCTATGTTAATCTTAAAGTTAGTATTATTATATAATTGTAACTATTATCAATTATATGTAATAAATAACATTCATTTGATTCTTTATTTATTTAAGATATAGAACAATATAATAACGATTTGTACTAATATCAAAATTATAACAATATAAAATAATAATATTAATAATGTTATTAAATGTTAAAGCCTATTCGCGGAACTGTTCAAGCGGATCCTACAAGAATATAAACATAAATAATATATCATTGCGGTTTCTAAATGGCTACATTATATTATATTGCATATCAATAAATGCAATGTAATACATTAATGCGAGATCGCTTTGCAATATATTTATATAAATGTTTAACTCTTCTGAGATGGAACCAATATTACCACCCAAAAGATTTCATATTCAACTAAATATATTAATAAAAGTTCATTTATCCTCATATCAAGAGTAAAATATCCCAATATATAATATATATATAAAAAATATTTGATTCTCTATGGCAAAATTATGTAATCAATTATTAAATATAATCTACGCTATAAATTATATATTTTATCCGATATTGACCACATTATCAATACATAAATCTATTTCTAATATTAAATGGAACCTTTATCACCTATCACAAATTAATTGGCTCCATAATATAAAAAAAATTAACAATAATAACCTTGTTGTAATTGAACTGAATATTAACTTCAAATTATTCTGAAATCCTCCATAATGCCATTCATTTGAAATCTTTAAATAATTATTTCAACTAACTTATCTTCCATCATTCACTCGTTAAAATTATTTCAAATTTTAAATATATGCAAACAGTAGATTAAACAAATTACCTAAAAATCATATTAAATTATCACCAAAACTATAATGTTTTTAATAATCATGTTCATACTTACTTATCATCGAAATTATTAAAATTCTAACTATCATCATCATCATCATCATCATCACCATCATCATCATCATCATCATCATCATCATCATCATCATCATCATCACCATCATCATCATCATCATCATCATCATCATCATCATCATCATCATCATCATCATCATCATCATCATCATCATCATCATCATCATCATCATCATCATCATCATCATCATCATCATCATCATCATCATCATCATCATCATCATCATCATCATCATCATCATCATCATCATCATCATCATCATCATCATCATCATCATCATCATCATCATCATCATCATCATCATCATCATCATCATCATCATCATCATCATCATCATCATCATCATCATCATCATCATCATCATCATCATCATCATCATCATCATCATCATCATCATCATCATCATCATCATCATCATCATCATCATCATCATCATCATCATCATCATCATCATCATCATCATCATCATCATCATCATCATCATCATCATCATCATCATCATCATCATCATCATCATCATCATCATCATCATCATCAAATAATAGCAATATCCTTATATAGATACGTGCAATAAATAAAATAGAGAAAATATATTTATCATATCATCATCATTTTGCTATATATATATATATATATATATATATATAATGAATTAACGTTTACAGTATAATACTAACAAGTATTATTATTATTTTGATTTATAATCAAATTATTAAGGTTATAATATTTATATATATATATATATATATATATATATATTTATATATATATATATATATATTTATATATTTATATATATATATATATATTTATATATATATATTAATATATATATATTTATATATATATATATATATATAATGAACTTCAAAAGTAATTATTAATTTAAATTTTGTTTCAACTAATAAACATGATTATAAAAACTATTAACTTTTTAAGAATTAGTGAGTAATTAATAATTACAAATTAATAATTTTACGATATAATAATACTAATTTATGACATTAAAAGAATTTAAAAGTTAAAAGTTTGAAGAGTCAAGAAAAAATCTTTCTAAAACAATAATTTGAAGCACATAATAATAATATATAGGCTGTTCTATATAGTTGTTACATTTCCATCTAAAAGGAAGTTTTTAAATTATACTTCCTTTGATTATAATTTGAATGTCCTTAAGTTTATTTACAAGTTTATGTAAGCATCGAGTTTGTGACCAATATGTTGAATCTATAGAGAAAAAATAGTGATAAAATAGTAATATTAATATATTAGTATTCGCTTCTAGTTATTTTTAAAATCAATAATAATTAGATAATTCTCCTCATTGGAAAATACTATACCAACCCTAATATCATACAGTTTAAAGAGGCAGTGGATATAATTGTTAATCAAGTGATAAAACACGTTTACGATGGAATGCATTTTGATAGAAACTCAAATCTCATAGAATCCAGTAACGATTTCGCTAAAGCTCTCGATTATATAATGATCCGTTACCAGTTGGCATTATAATACCATACACATTAATAGTCAATATTTAATGAATACTTATAATAATAATCAACATGTGTTCAATATGATTATGACTATATGCATATGAATATGAAACAGGTGTTGCGGTGGAAGTGGTAAGGATAATTTTCAGCAAGCTAAGAAATGGTATAATTACATGAAAATTAATACGGATTTTGTAAAAATGAGACAACCCTTAGCATGTTGTAAAATTAATAATTACAATGACTTCCCACATTCCATAGGAAAGGTAAGAAATCTTTTGTAGACAATAGAACATTATTTAGAGCCTTATATAAATAGGGTTTGCAATTCATATATTCAATTTGACAGTAGGCAATACCCACTAAGCAAACCCATACAATGTACAATGGATATCCATTAATATATATATATATATATATATATTTAATATAACTTATTTAACTACTAGATTCAATTTACAACCGAGCAGTTGATAGGTTGCGTTTATGAAAGCAGTATAAACTTCACCAACTATAAACCTTGCAATGATGTACTAATAGATGGATTTACTAAATACTCTGATGTTAGATTTAGATTAAGTAAAATTATAATTGATAAATTACAAGAATATATATTAGAAATATAATTGTGTCACAGGGAGGACTTAGATATTCACTTATTTCAACATTTCTGACATTTTCTTGTACAGTACTCTCTATCACTTTGGTTTATATGCTATGGTCGATAAGATGGAAGAGACAGCCTTTCAATGAGTGTAAAGCCGAGGTAACTTATTATGATATACGCAAATATATTAATAATATCTAAACGTATGTATTTTAAATTTTACGATAATTTTAATTATTAATAATTACTAAATATATTATAATTAATAATATAATCTTTATAATAATTACAATACTTATATAACTCATTGATACATTCATTAATAAGGTGTTTGACAATATAATAAATATAACCATGGGTCTTATTTTCCTGCCAGTTTCTGGAGAGGATATATCTCAACATCCTGATATTGTTAGTAGTTTAAATACAATATTAGTTAGACATAATTGTATTCTCTTGTGCAAGGGGTATTAAGAATATTATTTAGTATCATAATTTACTTTAAGTATTAGATTCTAATGATAAGGCACTGTTTGTTAGGTTTAGCATTCTATAGGATATATCTATCAAATTTATACTAATTTCTATTCGTATTCCTAACATATTGTTTTAATATTTTATACATAACATTTTATTAATATTATTAATTTTTTTAAATATTGGATAATTAAAAAATTTTCAGTTAGTTACTATTTACAGTTAAATTGATATCAATATATATATACTATTTAATTATATTATGATATATAACTTATATAAGTAATTGTATAAAAAGATAAGAAATACATATAAAGAGGATAAGAAAAAAAAGAAAAAGAAAACGATATTTAAAGATCAACCTCAGCTAAATACATTAGGGGTGCAGGGGTCTCAAAATTGTAATATTTTGACACGAGACATCAAGTTATTATTTACATGTTATATAATCACTACTATATTTGAACTTTATTCGAAATTATAATTTTATAAATTTTATAAATATATATTCAATAGTAAAATCAATTTATTTGTTATAAAAAATGAAAACACAGGTTATATCAATTACAAAAAAAAAGAGAAGAATATATAAAAAGCTGTAGGAATACAATTGGGTAATTTAATAATAATTTAATTTATAATTATATTGAGCTTTAATTGTTTTATCTACGTATAATTAAAATAACAATATATTTTATTTGGTGTGAGTGTTTTATTGGTTATATATGTTATTATTTCTGGGATATCTAAATGGATTACTAATTATATATTATTTCATTTTACCTTACCTTCTCTTTACCTAAGCAACGATATACCCTTGTGGTATGCACTTTGAATTGAGTTAGCTGATTTACAAAATTCTGGTAAAGTTATAGTCAGGAAGTCAGGAAGTGAAGCTTATCTTATTAAAACTTTACTTATCAATGTTTGTAAATTCAAAGGTCGATTGAATTTTAATTATAAAATTCAATATATTATTTTTGACCCATTCGTAGTTATTAATGGTTAAATATATATATTATCTCGTGTTGCACCTTATATGTAATAATATTTGTATTGATATGTGTCTTGTATAAATCATATTCAAGTTATTATACGATTATTTGTACTATATTTTGTCTGTATTTTGTGAAACTAAGTCTAGTTTATTGAAAGTTACTATAATTTAATTAAATTGAATGTAACAGCAACTAAGAATATAATTAAATTTAGGATAGGAGAGGAAATTGGAACTATTAATAAATTCAAGATTCCTTCGTGTAATTTGATTATTAGATCATTATTAAGCAAGCCTCCTGGCCTATTCATATTGTCTCCGGGATTTGGACTGAAGGGAGCAGAATTTAGAGAAGATGCTATAGTTAGAAATATTTTTGTTTTTATGATAAATTATAAATAGTTTTAATTTTTAATTAACTTTTTAAATACTAATTAATTACTTGTATAATATATCATATGAGTAATAATAATGATATTAATATTGCACAATTGCATAGGGTCGTTTAATAGGAGGCAAACAAGCGGATACAATAATATAATATGAATGTATGCTCAACGTTAATTAAACTATACTAAAGTAAATGAAAAAGTAATATTAATTTTTAAATCAAAGATCAAATATTTGAAAATATTATAATAAATATCTGAATAAATACATATATTTATATAATTAGAATTTGAGTTGTATATTTGTTTAATTGTAACATTATTGTATATATAGTATTATATATATATATATATATATATATATATATATATATATATATATATATATATATATATATATATACACACACACATACACATACATATATATAAATATATATATATAATCTGAGTAAACATTTCATAAATCTCCAATTAGTTAAATTGTATGCTTCTAGTCAGACTTCAATAATAATTATTATTATTTTAATAAACTGATATAATAATTCCTGAATAAACAACCAATATAATAAAATATTAAACGTTTTGGAATGTATTAATATTGTATATTATTGGTACCGATTATAATTCCCAATGTATGTTGGTAATATTGTGATGACTCATTGCTAATGAGCATTATTCATTGTAATCATTTTATATATCTCTTTATTTGGCTATATTACTTTGTTTGAAATATAATGCATTTCCTACATTAATCTAGATATGCTAATACAGCTATTGTTATCTTGATGTGGTAAATGATATATAATTTCAAGAGCCGGTAGTTGCAAAGTTATTTGATATCTGTTTATACTTAATTAGTCCATAGAAAACTTTCCTGCTTTTATCATAAAAATAAATGATATCAAGATAAGACTTAATTGAATGTAAATTACTGTTGGAATTTTCTATAATAATAAGTACGACTTTATTTCCTTATTGTTGTTAACATATACCCATTGTCTACATAGCTATACATAATAGTATTGTGTAAGCATATAACATTAATGTGATAAATAAAATAAAATATAGCACAATATTGAATATACTAATATATTAATATATTAATATCGCAATTGCGAAATAATTTAAACGTATGGATATTCTCTCTGAACTACTAAAATATGGGTGTTTACATAACATATAAATAAATATTATCATGGCCAGAAGAACAATTATGAAAAGAACAATTAATATAAGTACGGATTAGGTTAGTCGCCCAATCGATTATGTAATCGTTGATATACTCTAGCGAGTTCTTGCTATTATTCATAGAATAATTGAACCGTCACAGTTCATTGAACAATATCCACTGTCCTACTCAGTTAGTTGTATGTAGTTGTATTAGTGGATAAATAGTATATTGATTACAATTGTAATATATAGATTATTTGTTTATTATAGTTCAAATTACAAATAAACTAAAACTATATTCTATGACTCTACTATTAGTAATATTGTTTAGGGAAATTATAGCCTTCCAATAATATCAGGATCCAGATTATATGCCACTAAATATATTTAGTTCCCACTTATCTTCATTATATTTCTTATATTTTAAATATCAAATATAAAACAGAGTTTTTAGTAATTTATAGAATCCAGAAGAAAATCAGTTTGGATAAATATTTCCCAATACTTACAATTTATATGTTGAAAGAAGTTAGTTTGAATAATATGTTATAGTTAGTTCTATTGGCGATGTTCATAATGATATATATTTACATAATATAGGATGTAATAATAGATTAATATTATATTTTAAATAAAGCATATATATGTATATACTAATATCCAATCAACACTTCACCATCATTTTAATAAATTATATTACATTAAAAATAAGGTAAGTATATTAATATGAATTGTAATATGAATAGTAAGTATACTATAATGAATCTAAATCTATCATAATTACAGGTTGTTTATTTTATAATTGACATATGTCAATTATAAATATATATCATTTAATAATAATCATCAATAATATTTCCTAGTCTACTGTCAATACTTTTAATAAGACATGTTGAGTGATCTTGCAAGAGGAAAAGAGGGAGACGATGGAGAGCTTGAAATTTATTTAGATTTGGGAAAATCAGCAAAAAATGTTAACCACTTTTTAAATAAATTATATTTCAATTAAGATCAAAATTTACACTATATATTTTGATAATATATTTAATAATAATTTCTGTATAGTTTCATATTAAAAGGTAGTGTCTGGTAAATTTACAAGAAGTATTGAGGTAAGTAAAGACAGAACGAGATTTTTTAATGAAGATATACCTACTTCAAAAGAAACAGCATTTCGATACAGATCTATTACGAATAGGTTTATGATTATGATTAACTAATAGCGACTCCGTCTTTACATTGAGTGTATATCACTAACTTGGTATTATTATTAACTAAAGTATGAATTACGAGATTCTTAGGGCATTTTTACTATTTTTCAGACGATTACGATGTAAAAATGAGGAAGTACATAGATCACCAGTATACCGTTAGTTTCAACAATATCAGAACACTTCTATAATTGTAGTTTTACTTATGCTAACAAAATCCAGATGAAGTTACAATTGAAAGAATTCCTTCGACGCTTACAACACGTGCAGGCTATTTGTCCTTGTACATTCCGCCATTAATACTCAGGTTTCTTTATATACTAATATACGTTATGTATTAAATAATGAATTGAATCTGATCTTTTTAATTCAATTTAAATAAATGAAAAAATCAATGATTTCTACAGGAAAGATGTAAAGCTTACCAGAGTAAATAAAAGTTTAATCGAAAAAGCATACAATATCTCAAAAGGTTTTTTTATACAAAATTAATATTTTGTTATTAATTAAATATGAATTTATAGATCCAAAAGATGATTTTAATTTTAAAATAAAGAAACTTGCTGAAGTAGTAGATCAATATGTGGTAAGTAGTTAAACATAATATTAAAACTTATTCATTTTTATTTATTACTATGGAATATATCTATTTTTAAACTTCCTTCGAAGCCATCTAGAGTAAGGTCTATTTCTGAAGTTGACAATCAAATGTATATCTCTTATGAAAAGACAACAATGAAATATAAAACATGGAATTGCACTTGAAAAACATTTGAAAATTAAATTAAATGCTTCAACTCTTAATCATTTATGCAATAAAATAAAAATATATATTAATGTTTTGTTTATAAATATGTTAATTATTGCATAGTAACAAAATAATAACAATAAAGGCCCAAATGATGAAATGATCAAATCTAGTAAATAAAAATTGAGATTGAAATAAAATTAATTTTAAAAATTTGTCTTTTAACAAATTCTAAATAATAATACTAGGTTGAAAGATAACTTCTTTAACAAGTTATATATCTCATCACGCATTGATATACGACTTGTTGATATTAACAATAGAGTTCAATAGTGGAGATTCAAGAGTGAATATAAAGTATATTTATAATACAAAATGGTAAAATAAATTAATTCCAGTCAGTATTATGGTTTCGGATCATCGTAGGTACTTTATTTGTAGAGAGGTTGCTTGCAGATTTCATTTGCAACTGAACATATCCAATTGACTGTTCATCTTCACGCTTCACGGCTTCCTGATAAGTGACTTCCGCAGCATGGATGAGATCTTTGTCACTAGAAATAAAATATACTACTTAATACTCCAAAGTAATTAATTAGCAATAAGATACAATATAAAGAAATAACTGAATAATATTTTTAATAAATAGTAATATTCTTTATAAAATATGAATTAATGTAAACAACGTAATTATTAAATAAAAATGTTCAAAATTTAAATATAAGCTATAATTTAATAAATATATTTTATTTATTTTTTATTTTAACGTTTGATGAGAATTTTTCAATATTAAATGCAAACACAATATTATTAAACTCGCTACCCACAGCTTTAATTCAATGCCACTCAATTTCTTTAAACTCGACCTACTAACCCAATGCGTTTACTTATTTCCAAGCTCTCCTGAGCATACCCTATGGAGTCTAACCACTGACCACTCCTCAGTAAGGCCAAGGCAAGACGTTCGCAGGAAGTTGCAACACTAACACTGGTCAAGAGTGACCGATCAGTAGGGTGGTTGAATGCTCGAGCTAATCTCAGTGACTCCGTCGCTGCAGAGAGGGTCTTGGCAAGTTGGCCTAAAAATAAAATGGATGCTAAATCAAATATTCAATAATTAGAAATTAAAAGTGAATTATAAAAATAAATAATTAATGTGATATGAATCATGAACACAGGATAAACTAATATTATTTACAAATATATTAAATAATTATTAATTATACCCACTTTATAATTAATTTTTTCATAATATTCAATTACACATGAAAAAAGTTTATTGATTGTTATTTAAACAAAATTTGTATTGATATTTGATATTAAGCTTTAGTCTAAATTAATTGACATCTGAATAGTGATGACTTTAGTTATTTTATTATATAACCAAGCAAACTAAATAATTCATAATTATATAAAATGGTTAAATTATGAATTATATAATAATTTAAACAATAATTTCTATACTATAATATTGTTAAAAGAACTTATTATAAATACAATATATATTAATAGATTACATTCTATCTAATTGACTATATATTATGAATTTCTAATTACATTCTGTCTAATTACATATATATTATGAATTTCTAATTACATTCTGTCTAATTACATATATATTATAAATTTCTAATTACATTCTGTCTAATTGCATATATATTATGAATTTCTAATTACATTCTGTCTAATTACATATATATTATGAATTTCTAATTACATTCTGTCTAATTGACTATATATTATGAATTTCTAATTACATTCTGTCTAATTACATATATATTATGAATTTCTAATTACATTCTGTCTAATTACATATATATTATGAATTTTCTAATTACATTCTGTCTAATTAAATATATATATTATGAATTTCTAATTACATTCTGTCTAATTGACTATATATTATGAATTTCTAATTACATTCTCCCTAATTACATATATATTATGAATTTCTAATTACATTCTGTCTAATTGACTATATATTATGAATTTCTAATTACATTCTCCCTAATTACATATATATTATGAATTTCTAATTACATTCTCTCTAATTACATATATATTATGAATTTCTAATTACATTCTCTCTAATTACATATATATTATGAATTTCTAATTACATTCTGTCTAATTGACTATATATTATGAATTTCTAATTACATTCTATCTATTTACATATATATTATGAATTTCTAATTACATTCTGTCTAATTAAATATATATTATGAATTTCTAATTTCAACAATTGATATTAGTTAATATAATATATATTTGTTAAATTTTGAAAAGTTAAGTCATTATAAAGAAGGATAATAAGTTGGATTAAGTCATAAGTTAGTTACTTGAAAATTATATTAAGTTACTCCTAGTACTTTTAACTTACCTCTCTCTAGAATACAATCAACTTTCAGAGTCAGCATTTCCTGAGTGATAGGATGATCTCCATATCTGCAATTAATTGATATCATTATTATTATTCTACTTTCATCTTCTATCTCTTTGCATAACCTTTTCTTTGCAATAGTTACTGCTCTATTTGCACATTCAACACTACGTCCATATAATTTCTCACTAGTCCATAAAAGAGATCTTAGTTCATATCCTATATATGAAGAGAAATAAATGCAATCACAGAACAAATTTATATAAATTTCCTTTTAATTATCATATTACAGTTTTAAAAAAATATAATTAAAAATTGAATAATTTATAAAAGGAGGAAATTAGTTTAAATAAATGTGTTAATATGATTTTATTTAGTGATAATGATATTATGAAGATAAACTCACCTGTGATGAGTAAAGGGTGTTCCACTCCTATGGATTTCACAGTAAATTGATCTACAGTATTGAATAGATGTCGGGAACGTTGATTATACCCGGCATACATGAGGGCTATGAGGTGATGGATAGTAGTAGGAGTCATAGGAGTAAGTGTGGTTATAGAAGTTACAGGCTTAACTTTAAACACAGCCACTAACCTGTACCATATGATTCTCTAGCAAGCATTGCACGTAAACTATTATTGCCAAGAGCTTTAGAATATAGAGATACACAATGGTCAAGCTTGGACAGTGAATAATCAAACCTAAATAAACAAAGGGATGATTACAATATGGGAGGGGAGGGGAGGGGAGGGGAGGGGAGGGGAGGGGAGGGGAGGGGAGGGGAGGGGAGGGGAGGGGTATATAAACCTATCTTTAGTGTTTTGGCTTTGTTCACTCAATGCTTTTCTTTTCTCTACAGCGGATAATACCAGTTGAGCCTGCACATGTGAAGATGCTACAATACTTTTACGATTCTGAATAGAATTATTGAATTGAATGTGAGCGGGGAAATAAAGTAAATACCTGGATACCAAGGGCCCAAGCCTTAAGTGATAAATCAGTGCCGGGGACTATGATGCAGCAGTTTTCTAGAGATGAGATCATTTGTTGGCGATCGACTCCATTGATGGGGCGGTAACGGAGATGGGTCTTGTCTATGGGGGGTTAGTAGGGGTTCATATTGGTAGAGTTGCAATTAGATATTTGTAATTGGAAAGAAATCAAAAAAAAATAAATAATAAAATAAATAAAAATGTTATTTAAGTAATTGTTTGGTATTTAATCATTAATATACCAAAAATATACTTTGTCCTCGCAATTATATAAGATTTCCAACAAAGACGTTTAGCTTTTGAGTTGAATTGTTCTCCCAGCCTCTCATACCTATAGAAGAATCAATGAAATCAATTAAATTGAGGCTATAGCCTATAGTGAGAGCATTAGTAATTTGGTTAAATATAAGTGAAGAAATAGCAAATGAGTTAAAATAAAGGAGAATGAGAAATTGAATGATTTGAAAAAATATGTGATATAGTTTGAGATTGAGGTGAGAAATGAGGAATTAGATGAGATAAAAATGAGATATTGGGTGAGAAAGTAGAGGATTTCGTAAAAATGAGATTATAATAAGCATACAATGAAATTCAAAATAATAATAAATTTAAATGAAATAATAAAACCTTTCTCGACTCAGGACTTGAGAAAGGAATTCTGCGTGATTTTCATTTGAGAAACAATTGATCTTTTTTTCACAATCATTGTTAACATCAAACAAATATTCAAAGTCATCATTTATTCGACTATGAATTATTATACATAGAAATTAATAATTAGAATTACATTTTTTTATATTTAAATGAAAATAAATACTTGAAATATTTCTTTATCTCTTACAATAAATCAAGTAGAGAAATGAGCATTATATTGAAGTTGTATAATGAACTATATTAAATTAATCATATAATTTAGACACTAACTAATATGTTTCTAAAGCATCCAACCACTTATCGGAATAGAATTTTTTACTACAATCCAAAACCTTATTTATTAAATAGTCGACAAAAAGAATTCTCTCTAATTCGCAGGAAATCTAATAGAAAAATTATAGAGATATTTATTAGTTTAAACTTTATAAATTATAACTCAAGTAGAAATAGACTAATGTATTCATAAATGATATGTCAAGTAACATGTGGTATGAAATATGATATCTGTCACTCATGACACCTGACACATCACATACCGTATAACCACAAGTTATATAATCTTTGCAAGTGATGACTTGCCAAACATGTCATAAAATGCATCTAAATACTCGTGATGTCGCATGCTAAAAGTGACATAAGTCGTAACATGTCATAACACCTGTCAGATACAAAGTAATAATGACACCTAGTACAAACCTGCGATCTGATGAATGTATTAACTCTATACTGAGTAGGTCGACACCTATCATCCGATGAGAAGACAATCTCTTCAATTAAATTCAACTGTATCAACGTTAGCATCGCAGATGAATCAAAGGAATCGAGACCATATAGCAAACTAACTTCACGAATTTCTTTAACACAGAATAAACCAGCAAACAACGACATTACCTGCATAGAAGAAATAACAGCAATTATATTCCATCATAGAGTTGGTAGTTTCAATTTATATTTTCAATATATTATCTAAGTAATTTCATAATATGGATTATTCAATAATTAGTTTTGGAATTGAAAATTAAATGAAAGTTTTATAATTATGCAATAGCGATGTAATAGTTATGTAATCAATGATTTGTAAGCGGCTACACTAAAAACATTTATATTCTCAAATTAGTTCTTCGACATTTTTGAAAAATTAATATTAGTTGATGCAAATAATTATTATTATGAATTAAATTAAACAAAACAAAACTATGTTGTTCTTTACATATAAATAAACATACTATTTGGCAATAATGCCTATTTCTCTGACCTGAAGGGTTTCCGTGAGATCGAAGAATCGTTCGCAAGTCTGCAGTGGAGTACATGAGGTATCCACTGCCTGGCTGGGTCCCTCCACATCTTCCTCTAGGTAGGCAAATGCTTCGTAAACCTCACCCACATCCCTCTGGGTCAAGGTCATCGCCCGCACTACGAGGTCGATATAACGAGACTCACCGCAACATCTAGAGGTCAGCAGTTGGTGACCTTCGGGGTGAAGGTCTGGTAGAAGACGTTTAAAGGTCATAAGGCCATCAACCGGTTGAGGACACGATGTCACATGACATGCGGGAGACCGAAATTGACAAGGAGATGATATCAGCAACAAAGAGTTTTCAATCTAAAATGAAGGTTAATTAATAGTTGCACAAATAATAAATAGAGAACAACAATAATAAAAGTAATTTTGTAAATAAAAGATCATTGTATATAATTTATAACTGAACTTATTCTATATAACAGTTCTATATAACTTATTCTTATAACACAAAATGAAAAATAAAATATACAATTAATTTAATTTATATTTAATATTACTTTATATATCTATTTATAGCAATATAATAATTATTAGTCATACAAAATGTAAAGAATTTTATATAACGTATTTTTACATTACACAATATTGAATGTAGATTTTCTTCTATTAATGAGGTCACTTTCATAAATGACTTGTTAACAAACCTTACGATTGAGTAGTTCCAAGTATTCTGTTGTTTCTTTATCATCAATTGCTAGATTCACAATCACAAACAGAAGAGGCTGTCGATGTGAGTTCACCCTATAGTGTTGTAATTCTTGTTTTTACTTTAATAATTAGTTCTAGTTATTGTTAAATTACAGGTGATTTCATTAGAATATATTCGTTAGTACATGTGATCATGAAAATAATAAATTATTGAATGGAATGATAAAAACCAAAGAAAATTGAGAATAATATTGGAATGGGATCAATGAATTTAAACAATAACCAAGAGATGAAAAGATTATCAAAGCTATCATCGGTCACTCTACATCTTAGTCCCAACACACGTAGCATCTTATTACGTAGTGAACAGCAAGTCTGTATTGTAGGTGATATGAATTATTAATTATTAATAGCTATATATATAATTATATAATTTGTGATTTCATGTCTATATTGAATTATTAATTATTAATAACTATACATATAATTATATAATATGTGATTTCTAATTCACACCTCTTCAGAATTTAGTAATTGCATTTAAAAATAGCATAACAAATTATTACATTAATAGCAATAATTATCTATTTTTAGAAACATATCTAAGTGGAAACATTTGTCAGTTTTATAGAAAACAATACTTATTGTTAATATAACAATAGTGATAGACTAGTAAATGATACCTGTGATCCAATAGCATCAATATAAATAGGAATATAATGTTTCCTTCGAACAATGAGATGGCCAGTTTGCAATGCAAATATCTCCGCATCATTCTAAAATAATATTTAAATATAGATTTATATGTATTTGATATAGATTAGAATAAAAATGTATTTAAATACATTTATAATATATTTAATATAGTGATATAGATTTAACTAATTAGTGGAATTAAACACATATGATACATACAAGGTTACAAGTAAACAATAGACAAACCCAATCTATATATAGATTTAACTAATTAGTGGAATTAAACACATATGATACATACAAGGTTACAAGTAAACAATAGACAAACCCAATCTGTGGAAGAGCATGTTACAACAAAACTCTTTTGAGAAGTTAATTTGATATATGCATGTTCCACTTCAAGTTTAAGTTTTGAATTTACATTAGAAAATTGAGATATAGGATAAGTATCCATAGATAGTTCATCAAGAGATATATCATCTGCTTGTATTGATAACGGAGGTAAATTGCCACATATGTCATCCATTGCTATTCCTGTTTTAAAAAAGAATATATTTTAATACATTTATTATACAAATCGTTAAATAACTAAATTTTGAAATAGAATTAAAATTGAATTCCTAAAACAGTAAAATGCAAGTCGAGGTGATATAGATTTGTTAATTTACTATGAGATAACTTATTAATAATATATTTTCTATTTCTATTATTTAATTCTATATTATTAATATAAAAATTATTATAATAATTTATTATTATCTATTATAAAATAAGTTGCTTATGTACCTTATTAAATTCACAATAATTAATAAATTATATAATAATTATAAATTATATGTTATAAAATGTTTTATAAATCATGTTTATTCACAATTCAATAGGTTACTTTAAACTGACTTTAATTCAAAAGTTTTCACACAAAACATGTGTCTTTTATAATTTATTACAATCGTAAAGTTTAAAAATAACAAATTTAAATATTAAGGGGTACATACTAATTATACACATAATACATTCAATACAATTTGTTATAGGGCACTATTATATTTTATTAAATTATCTTTATGTAAATAATATAATATGAATATACAAATGAAATTTAAATAGTTACATATGAAGTTACCGTAATCACCTTCGGTATTGCATACGTCGTGATTCACATATATAGTGTAAGTTTATATGAATATTAATTTACAATAATGGTACCATTGTAAACAGAATGATCATTTGTATATTCTTAGTATAGCAATGTTCATTTTTTTTAATATGAAATTAAACTACTATTTATTAATATTTATATATATAATAGATATATTCTGGGATATATATATATAAATAAATTTGTATATATAAAAGAGAATTTGTACTATTTTTTAAATAACATTTATAATCATTGTTAAATAATATTTATTGAAAAAATTGATCATAGATATTAATTTATCAAAATACTAATAAACTTAAAATTTTTTTGAGAATTTCACTATACTACAAGTGTAACTCCAGACTCATGTTTATTTCTATATAGTAATTCTAAAGAGTACTTCGAAAGAGTACTTCGAAATAGTACTACTACAAAGTACTTTTACAGAATACTTATATAAAGTACTCCTACAGAGTACTTATGCAGAGTATTTCTATGGAGAACTTCAACTAATATATCTACAGAGTACTTCTACGGATACTTATACAGAGTACTTCAACAGAGTATTTCTATTGAGTACTACAAGAGGAAAATATTAAATTATTTATACAATTGTTAATTTTGAGTTTATTTTGTATTCATACATTCGTTTTTTATATTTTTTATGTTTAGATAAATAAACTTGATATAGATATAGATATAGCGATGCGTAGGAAGTAGCTAAACTAATCATTGTTAACCATCAGCAAAATTAGATGATCATATATCATCAGTTTATTATTGAACATATATTATATAATGATATATGTTATTTATGAAATATAATATTATATAACAAATAAGTGTTATTCTAGAAATATAATTATCCTGGTATCTCTTATAATATTTGTAACTTAAGATAAGAACAATGTAATTATATACACTAAGTGCTGGTATGAATTATAATGTAACTTCAATACAGCCAAGTTTATATTATATTTATACTACTTTTAAGTATTAAACTAAACTCATTGTATATTGTTGTAAAAACTTTATTTGTGCTGAAATAATTCTATTGTAACATAACAGTTCTAAATACAGTATACAGTGTATAATATACACTGTATATACAAATGACATATTCGCTATATATAATATATAAACTTATATATATATATATATATATATATATATATATATATTGTAATCCGTATAGTGTGTTAAATAAAAAAGATAACTAAATACTCTCAATTAAGTAATTAAATCAAAGCACATATAAATAAATACCATATATATAATAATCACTATTATTGTTCATAAAGTGATTATTTTTAGTAACCAATAATAATTATTATTAATTTACTCTTTATATTTATATATCTTGTTTTTTTTACTCATCTTTTTAAGTAAAAACCAAAATTATTTTTAAACTAATTATAATTGGAACTTATTCATATTTATAAACAATTAAGGTAAGTAACTCATAACTGAGGGAAATGTATGCGGGCATGGTATGGAAGATAAATAGGTCTCAAGGCAAAATACCTGAGATAGTAACCATAAAAGATAACTTGGTCATTATGTCAACCCTATATTATTTATAGTCAAGGGTCAACTGTGTTAATGACAGTAACCGTAACTGTAACATAGTATTACAATTTAAGGATACAGTGGTTATCTAGTTGTATGAGGTCAATTCCGTAACATAATCATTTAATAAATTTGTTCTGTATAAATACACATTCTCTAGACTAATAGACTAATAGACTAATTCAACAACTAATAGAATTTATTTAGTGAAATAACTTAATATTTAGTGAAATAACTTAATATGTAGTGAAATAACTTAATATTTAGTTAAATAACTTAATATTTAGTGAAATAACTTAATATTTAGTGAAATAACTTAATATTTAGTGAAATAACTTAATATGTAGTGAAATAACTTAATATTTAGTTAAATAACTTAATATTTAGTGAAATAACTTAATATGTAGTGAAATAACTTAATATGTAGTGAAATAACTTAATATTTAGTGAAATAACTTAATATTTAGTGAAATAACTTAATATTTAGTGAAATAACTTAATATTTAGTGAAATAACTTAATATTCAGTTAAATAACTTAATATTTAGTTAAATAACTTAATATTTAGTTAAATAACTTAATATTTAGTGAAATAACTTAATATTTAGTGAAATAACTTAATATTTAGTGAAATAACTTAATATTTAGTGAAATAACTTAATATTTAGTGAAATAACTTAATAATTAGTGAAATAACTTAATATTTAGTGAAATAACTTAATATGTAGTGAAATAACTTAATATTTAGTGAAATAACTTAATATTTAGTGAAATAACTTAATATTTAGTGAAATAACTTAATATTTAGTTAAATAACTTAATATTTAGTGAAATAACTTAATATGTAGTGAAATAATTTAATATTTAGTTAAATAACTTAATATGTAGTGAAATAACTTAATATTTAGTGAAATAACTTAATATTTAGTGAAATAACTTAATATTTAGTGAAATAACTTAATATTTAGTGAAATAACTTAATATTTAGTGAAATAACTTAATATTCAGTTAAATAACTTAATATTTAGTTAAATAACTTAATATTTAGTTAAATAACTTAATATTTAGTGAAATAACTTAATATTCAGTTAAATAACTTAATATTTAGTGAAATAACTTAATATTTAGTGAAATAACTTAATATTTAGTGAAATAACTTAATATTTAGTGAAATAACTTAATATTTAGTGAAATACATACATTTACTATGCATTGATTAATCTGTGAAAACATTATCTCCATTATTATATTAATATCTTATTCTGATTTAGTATTAATCATAAGTTTCTACAAATATTAAGAATTGCACTTTATATTATAATTCATTCATATTGGAGTCTATGAATAAAAAGTCGATTATAAGATTTTAGTATTTGCCAGGAAGAGTTCATTAAAAGTACATAGAAAGTATCTTTTAATATCTTAAGCTTCAATAAAACTAAGTAAACCATGTATTATGTATGATTACAATTTGTATGCATTCCTAAGGTTTGAAAATAGATCAATTGTTGCTAATCTATTTATAATATACTTATAATTATAAATTGAACTTTTGAACTTAGAAATAATAATTCAATATACATACAACATTATTTATGTTTTATCTGAAATCCTTTTGTATTGTGTATAAATTGTTATATGGAGGTATATGTTTATAAAAAATATGCATATATATTGTATAATATAAATTGTACAGTTTACATTGTGCCATATACACTGTACACTGTACAATATACTATATAGTATATTGTATCCAATGTACACAGTAAGGACTACAGTGTAGGTAGTACAGTAAAGGTAGTACAGTGTAGGTAGTACAGTGTAGGTAGTACAGTGTAGGTAGTACAGTGTAGGTAGTACAGTGTAGGTAGTACAGTGTAGGTAGTACAGTGTAGGTAGTACAGTGTAGTTAGTAAGTGTAGGTAGTACAGTGTAGGTAGTACAGTGTAGGTAGTACAGTGTAGGTAGTACAGTGTAGGTAGTACAGTGTAGGTAGTACAGTGTAGGTAGTACAGTGTAGTTAGTACAGTGTAGGTAGTACAGGGTAGGTAGTACAGTGTAGGTAGTACAGTGTAGTACAGTGTAGTTAGTACAGTGTAGGTAGTACAGTGTAGGTAGTACAGTGTAGGTAGTACAGTGTAGGTAGTACAGTGTAGGTAGTACAGTGTAGTTAGTACAGTGTAGGTAGTACAGGGTAGGTAGTACAGTGTAGGTAGTACAGTGTAGTACAGTGTAGTTAGTACAGTGTAGGTAGTACAGTGTAGGTAGTACAGTGTAGGTAGTACAGTGTAGGTAGTATAGTGTAGGTAGTACAGTGTAGGTAGTACATTGTAGGTAGTACAGTGTAGTTAGTAAGTGTAGGTAGTACATTGTAGTTAGTACAGTATAGGTAGTACAGTGTAGGTAGTACAGTGTAGGTAGTACAGTGTAGTTAGTAAGTGTAGGTAGTACAGTGTAGGTAGTACAGTGTAGGTAGTACAGTGTAGGTAGTACAGTGTAGGTACTACAGTGTAGGTAGTACACTGTAGTACAGTGTAGGTAGGTAGTACAGTGTAGGTAGTTCAGTGTAGGTAGGTAGTACAGTGTAGGTAGTACAGTGTAGGTAGTACAGTGTAGTTAGTACAGTGTAGTTAGTACAGTGTAGGTAGTACAGTGTAGGTAGTACAGTGTAGGTACTACAGTGTAGGTACTACAGTGTATGTAGTACACTGTAGTACAGTGTAGGTAGGTAGTACAGTGTAGGTAGTTCAGTGTAGGTAGGTAGTACAGTGTAGGTAGTACAGTGTAGGTAGGTAGTACAGTGTAGGTAGTACAGTGTAGGTAGTACAGTGTAGGTACTACAGTGTAGGTAGTACACTGTAGTACAGTGTAGGTAGGTAGTACAGTGTAGGTAGTTCAGTGTAGGTAGGTAGTACAGTGTAGGTAGGTAGTACAGTGTAGGTAGTACAGTGTAGGTAGTACAGTGTAGGTAGTACAGTGTAGGTAGTACAGTGTAGGTAGTACAGTGTAGGTAGTACAGTGTAGGTAGTACAGTGTAGGTAGTACAGTGTAGGTAGTACAGTGTAGGTAGTACAGTGTAGGTAGTACAGTGTAGGTAGTACAGTGTAGGTAGTACAGTGTAGGTAGTACAGTGTAGGTAGTACAGTGTAGGTAGTACAGTGTAGGTAGTACAGTGTAGGTAGTACAGTGTAGGTAGTACAGTGTAGGTAGTACAGTGTAGGTAGTACAGTGTAGGTAGTACAGTGTAGGTAGTACAGTGTAGGTAGTACAGTGTAGGTAGTACAGTGTAGGTAGTACAGTGTAGGTAGTACAGTGTAGGTAGTACAGTGTAGGTAGTACAGTGTAGGTAGTACAGTGTAGGTAGTACAGTGTAGGTAGTACAGTGTAGGTAGTACAGTGTAGGTAGTACAGTGTAGGTAGTACAGTGTAGGTAGTACAGTGTAGGTAGTACAGTGTAGGTAGTACAGTGTAGGTAGTACAGTGTAGGTAGTTAGTACAGTGTAGGTAGTACAGTGTAGGTAGTACAGTGTAGGTAGTACAGTGTAGGTAGTACAGTGTAGGTAGTACAGTGTAGGTAGTACAGTGTAGGTAGTACAGTGTAGGTAGTACAGTGTAGTTAGTAAGTGTAGGTAGTACAGTGTAGGTAGTAAGTGTAGGTAGTACAGTGTAGGTAGTACAGTGTAGGTAGTACAGTGTAGGTAGTACAGTGTAGGTAGTACATTGTAGGTAGTACAGTGTAGGTAGTACAGTGTAGGTAGTACAGTGTAGGTAGTACAGTGTAGGTAGTACAGTGTAGGTAGTACAGTGTAGGTAGTACAGTGTAGGTAGTACAGTGTAGGTAGTACAGTGTAGGTAGTACAGTGTAGGTAGTACAGTGTAGGTAGTACAGTGTAGGTAGTACAGTAAAGGTAGTACAGTGTAGGTAGTACAGTGTAGGTAGGTAGTACAGTGTAGTTAGTACAGTGTAGTTAGTACAGTGTAGGTAGTACAGTGTAGGTAGTACAGTGTAGGTACTACAGTGTAGGTAGTACACTGTAGTACAGTGTAGGTAGGTAGTACAGTGTAGGTAGTTCAGTGTAGGTAGGTAGTACAGTGTAGGTAGTACAGTGTAGGTAGTACAGTGTAGTTAGTACGGTGTAGTTAGTACAGTGTAGGTAGTACAGTGTAGGTAGTACAGTGTAGGTACTACAGTGTAGGTAGTACACTGTAGTACAGTGTAGGTAGGTAGTACAGTGTAGGTAGTTCAGTGTAGGTAGGTAGTACAGTGTAGGTAGTACAGTTTAGGTAGGTAGTACAGTGTAGGTAGTACAGTGTAGGTAGTACAGTGTAGGTAGTACAGTGTAGGTAGTATAGTGTAGGTACTACAGTGTAGGTAGTACACTGTAGTACAGTGTAGGTAGTACAGTGTAGGTAGTACAGTGTAGGTAGTACAGTGTAGGTAGTACAGTGTAGGTAGTACAGTGTAGGTAGTACAGTGTAGGTAGTACAGTGTAGGTAGTACAGTGTAGGTAGTACAGTGTAGGTAGTACAGTGTAGGTAGTACAGTGTAGGTAGTACAGTGTAGGTAGTACAGTGTAGGTAGTACAGTGTAGGTAGTACAGTGTAGGTAGTACAGTGTAGGTAGTACAGTGTAGGTAGTACAGTGTAGGTAGTACAGTGTAGGTAGTACAGTGTAGGTAGTACAGTGTAGGTAGTACAGTGTAGGTAGTACAGTGTAGGTAGTACAGTGTAGGTAGTACAGTGTAGGTAGTACAGTGTAGGTAGTACAGTGTAGGTAGTACAGTGTAGGTAGTACAGTGTAGGTAGTACAGTGTAGGTAGTACAGTGTAGGTAGTACAGTGTAGGTAGTACAGTGTAGGTAGTACAGTGTAGGTAGTACAGTGTAGGTAGTACAGTGTAGGTAGTACAGTGTAGGTAGTACAGTGTAGGTAGTACAGTGTAGGTAGTACAGTGTAGGTAGTACAGTGTAGGTAGTACAGTGTAGGTAGTACAGTGTAGGTAGTACAGTGTAGGTAGTACAGTGTAGGTAGTACAGTGTAGGTAGTACAGTGTAGGTAGTACAGTGTAGGTAGTACAGTGTAGGTAGTACAGTGTAGGTAGTACAGTGTAGGTAGTACAGTGTAGGTAGTACAGTAAAGGTAGTACAGTGTAGGTAGTACAGTGTAGGTAGGTAGTACAGTGTAGTTAGTACAGTGTAGTTAGTACAGTGTAGGTAGTACAGTGTAGGTAGTACAGTGTAGGTACTACAGTGTAGGTAGTACACTGTAGTACAGTGTAGGTAGGTAGTACAGTGTAGGTAGTTCAGTGTAGGTAGGTAGTACAGTGTAGGTAGTACAGTGTAGGTAGTACAGTGTAGTTAGTACGGTGTAGTTAGTACAGTGTAGGTAGTACAGTGTAGGTAGTACAGTGTAGGTACTACAGTGTAGGTAGTACACTGTAGTACAGTGTAGGTAGGTAGTACAGTGTAGGTAGTTCAGTGTAGGTAGGTAGTACAGTGTAGGTAGTACAGTTTAGGTAGGTAGTACAGTGTAGGTAGTACAGTGTAGGTAGTACAGTGTAGGTAGTACAGTGTAGGTACTACAGTGTAGGTAGTACACTGTAGTACAGTGTAGGTAGTACAGTGTAGGTAGTACAGTGTAGGTAGTACAGTGTAGGTAGTACAGTGTAGGTAGTACAGTGTAGGTAGTACAGTGTAGGTAGTACAGTGTAGGTAGTACAGTGTAGGTAGTACAGTGTAGGTAGTACAGTGTAGGTAGTACAGTGTAGGTAGTACAGTGTAGGTAGTACAGTGTAGGTAGTACAGTGTAGGTAGTACAGTGTAGGTAGTACAGTGTAGGTAGTACAGTGTAGGTAGTACAGTGTAGGTAGTACAGTGTAGGTAGTACAGTGTAGGTAGTACAGTGTAGGTAGTACAGTGTAGGTAGTACAGTGTAGGTAGTACAGTGTAGGTACTACAGTGTAGGTAGTACACTGTAGTACAGTGTAGGTAGGTAGTACAGTGTAGGTAGTACAGTGTAGGTAGTACACTGTAGTACAGTGTAGGTAGGTAGTACAGTGTAGGTAGTACAGTGTAGGTAGTACAGTGTAAGTAGTACAGTGTAGGTAGTACAGTGTAGGTAGTACAGTGTAGGTAGTACAGTGTAGGTAGTACAGTGTAGGTAGTACAGTGTAGGTAGGTAGTACAGTGTAGGTAGTACAGTGTAGGTAGTACAGTGTAGGTAGTACAGTGTAGGTAGTACAGTGTAGGTAGTACAGTGTAGGTAGGTAGTACAGTGTAGGTAGTACAGTGTAGGTAGGTAGTACAGTGTAGGTAGTACAGTGTAGTACAGTGTAGGTAGTATAGTGTAGGTAGTACAGTGTAGGTAGTACGTACAGTGTAGGTAGTACAGTGTAGGACATTTTTTAATGATATTTATTAGCCAATACACTATTCAACATCTTCATATTAAATGATTACAAAATACTTTGACATATAATTACATACATACATGGACGGTAACTACATTGTCTGTAATCTACCACAACACTACTATTTCCTCACTAAATAACTCACTGCTTTAATGATATCAACAATCACACTATTACATACTCTCCCTATCCTTCATTACCTCGGCATTATGTACGATAATAGATTAACTTTCTCTCGACACACTATCCTCATATCTAAATCAATCAACCGTACATTACACACCGAATGATAATAAGACCCTCGATAATACTTGAACTTAAATTAAATATTCTCATAAGCGCATTTATACTAGCAGGACTGGATTACTGCAATTGTATGTTATGCAGACTATCTATCTAAACATTCAACACTACCTTTCAACATACTACTTTACTCGTCGTAATATTAACTTATGTCGTACAGTTAACCGTAAGCCCAAATATTCCTAAAACCATATAACCCAATATCTAATTAAACTTCACTCCAACATTATGATTACTTGGCAGAATTATTAAAAGACTACAATCCCTCTACTTAACATAAGTTCTATTTACAAAACTCTACCATCATTACATATAAATTAACAACTACATTCTCGATAGCGTATTATGGAATAGTAGTCCCTTCAATTTAGGATCTAAAGGGTTTAGTTTAAACCAGTAGTTACAATATGGTTACTAAAACTAACACTACTAAATCTAAGCCAAACCCCCGTGATGTTAAACTCCAGAATTTATTGGATTAATGCTGATCTATATGCATCTAAATTGGAATAAATTAATGGATAGAGTCTTACGAGATATAAATACCCTCCTCCAAAGTAACCACATCACTAACTGACTCTTCCTCCCCTACCAACATCATTCTCCCTTCAAAATCCATTAAATCCATTTCACTCCTCCTAATCTACAATAACTACATAGAATTACAAAGTTATGCTAATGCTAATCCACCTATAATCCCTTAAAATACTCATCCTAAAATCTCTATTATCTCGACCAATTTGTTTCAAAACACCTCCTCTCCATTATATATTAAATTCGTGATTATTCACTAAATCATAACTCCAAATCAAATGTCGACCAATAAAATCTGATTATGTAAGAATTAGAGCAATATTATTAATTTCGGAATAAAAATGACATTCTCATAGAAACTGTCTAAGATAACCATATAGACATACATATCATAACATACTTTCAACTGATGACATACATATCATAACAGACTTTCAACTGATAACATACATATCATAACATACTTTCAACTGATGACATACTTATCATAACATACTTTCAACTGATGACATACATATCATAACAGACTTTCAACTGATGACATACATATCATAACATACTTTCAACTGATGACATACATATCATAACAGACTTTCAACTGATGACATACATATCATAACAGACTTTCAACTGATGACATACATATCATAACATACTTTCAACTGATGACATACATATCATAACAGACTTTCAACTGATGACATACATATCATAACAGACTTTCAAATGATGACATACATATCATAACAGACTTTCAACTGATGACATACATATCATAACATACTAAAAGATACTAAAAGACTCTAATGCACCAAATAATCCAATAAACAAATTATTCCAAAAAGCAACTCACTGGGACTTATATTTGTTTAAATTAATTTATCCACTAGATCCAATAACTTTCTCACTAATTCACAATCTTACTGAATGTTTATCAATTTACTTTCGGGATATCATTTAGGTTTTACTTTCCATTTGTATTTTCCCACCCATTATGAAACTCTTCATGTTACTTCCAACATCATAACAGTATCATAAGACAAACAACTACTGACCAATCTACCAACTTCTTCTTCTTAAAATACTTGAAAGAAATGTTGACTAAATGCAATTTATTAAATAAATTACAGAGTACCAACTATAAAAACTGAGTAGATTCAGAATACTAATTGGATCTTTTTTGTCCTCTACTAAATGATATTATTATCATCATACTTGATCTAACTGCAATATTTGATACATATCAAAAAATATTTATTTACATATTAGGATTTGTCCTTGAATTGTCGAAGTCATATATAACAGATAGTGAGTTCTTAAAATGCATTGATTCTCAAACAATCTAGATATATTTGACAATTATAACAACATACATTATCATGTTTACGTTGACAACCAACTTTACTGTGACTTTATTAACACTATCCAACAATTACTAAATGACTGCCATGAAAAGATCATCTATTGGATTGTAAGCAATGCTCTATTTCTCAACAGACCTAAACCACAGATCCTGAATATTCAATTAAGATCCACCTGATTATTTATCATTGTTTGTCTGTAACCTAGGCTAATCTATCCACGTTAAATCCGATGTCAATAATCAAAGATTTGTCTAAACTATTAGTAATCTACCTCAGTTTACATCGACTCCACTATTGCAATTCCTTGCTCTACCCATTCCACCAATTACAATCAACTTAAGAAACTACAATAGTGTATTGTACAAAGTATATGTAGTATTCCCAATTATTCTAGGACACATATATCTCCACTCATGAAATCATCTAAACTGACTCCCTATACAACAACATATATACTTTAATAAATTATAATTACATTCTCTTCTAACTATACATAAACCTCACCAACTGATACCATCAATAAATCACACTAAAATTATCATCCCTACTACCACTTACTATCAAGAAATCAAGAATCTGCAATCTCCATCTCTGCACCTACTTTATGGAATTTGCTCCATCACAACATTTTTTCTACTAAATAAAATGTTTCGAAAGATTACTTAGAACTCAATTATTATATAACTCAATTATCAACTTAATTCCACTGAACAATCTGAAAATAACACTAAGATGTTAATAATATAAAACAGTTAATTACACGCTTACTACTACTACTACTACTACTACTACTACTACTACTACCACCACCACCACCACCACCACCACCACCACCACCACCACCACCACCACCACCACCACAACCCCCACTACCACCACAACCAACATACAACATCAACATAAAGATTCATATGAAAATAGACAATAGGTGACACTTGATAGTCAATATGTGACACTTTATAAATAATATGTGACCCTCTATAAATAGTATGTGACACTTTATAAATAGTATGTGACACTTTATAGATAATAGGTGGCACCTTATAAACAATAGTTGGCACTTTATAAATAATATGTGACACTTTATAAATAGTATGTGACACTTTATAGATAATAGGTGGCACCTTATAAACAATAGTTGGCACTTTATAAATAATATGTGACGCTTTATTAATAATATGTGGATATTTATATATGTGACAATTTATAAACAATATGTGACACATTATAGATAATATGTGACACTTTGTAAATAATAGGTGACACTTTATAAACAATAAGACACACTTTATCAACAATAAGTCACATTTTATAAAAAATAGGTAGCACTTTATAATAACTCAATACCACAGTCTTCATAAGTTATAATTCTACTTTTACAAAGTTGTATTCAAAGATTATTAAAATTATTTAAAGTAATGAATGTAGAAAGGTAATAAATATCTTGATCTCGTATTTCCAATGAAATAAGAGACGGTATTATGTATGGTCAATAAGATATTCACTACAATATTCTACCTCAGAGTGTGTGGATATATACACAAAGTTAAATCAATATAAGTAGTGATCTGTGCAATGGTATTATATACATATGAAAGTAGAATGAGAATAAAACTTGTTGAAGTGTCTACTAGATTTGAGAGATGCAGAAGTGGTGAGTGATAGGTGGTGTGCGTTAAACTATAGCGGGGTGCGAGAAGTGCGTAAAATGGAGTGGTCTGCGAGGAGTGGGTAAATACAATTTTAACGATTAATGAACTATTCTAAAAAAAACTAGCGTATTGCGTAATATGGAATTGTGTAATAATCTTTTAAGAGTCCAGATACTTATTTATAGGTACCATTTCAGAAGATGGGTAATGGTATCTTATACAGCCTGCGTAATTGAACCGTTAAATTAGTTGTTGTCGAGTTAACTTCGCATACCAATATAAAGTAGTAAAACCTCTATAGTATTTATATATTACAGTGCATATTTTACAACGTTATTCACATTATTGTTACTGTAATTACTATTATTACATTTACAAATATGTTTAGCAAATATTTACTCAGCTAATCAAAAGAAAGAGATGACATCCCTAATCTTATAGCATACTGCGTTAAAAACAGAATTAATGTATACTAAAATGAATTTACTAACAGTGATAATGTGTTTCTGATAGAAAGAATGTTACTAGTGAATCTAGGGGTACTGATAATTATGGGAGGGGCGATGTGTTCTTCGTCGGGGGCGTTTTTAACGCACGCAATCCACGCCCACTCGATACATCATTCATATTACAGGATCTGCTTCTCCAACTAGCTCATATGAATTAATAAAGATGACAGTAAAATAATATATAATATACATTCCATCATAGTCTATATTATTTTGAGTTTACATGTTTCTCTGCTACATGTAATATGATCTACATTCTGAATTAACTTCATGAAATAACGTTATAATATATTAGTGAATAGTTATAAATACAATACGAAATAACTTTATATGAATTTTAGTTTGGTTTAGTTATTGTAACAATTGCAATAATTATAAATGTATTTATCATAATACTTTTCATAATACATATTGATAAATAATACTATCATTATATAAATTGATATACAGATATATATATATATATATATATATATATATATATATATATATATATGACTTTAAATAAAATAGTTATATTACAATATATATAGTTAAATATTGTGTTAAATAAGATAGAATTAATAATCATAAGCTATTCCAGATTTGATGTATTGTTATAATTTATTGTTATTTAGAATTACAAAATGAGTTCAGTTAGGTACCAAATATCAAAATGTTATTAGATTGAGTTTATTTATCTGTCAGATTATATGTTATATTCCTTTGATAAGTATAAAGTATTGTTTCTTCAGTTGTACCATGAAAATAACAAGAGTAGAATATAAATAAAAATAAATTCAAGTAATTAATAATTATATTTTGTACATTTTTAAATAATAAAAATGTCAAACCAAGTTCTTAAGTGACTCTATGGTTTATGGTAATATGATTGAAAGATCATTAGCTTTTGATTAACATATCATACTATTGGAATAGTATAGTCTAATTTATTGAGGATGGATATTGTACAACCCAGATGCAAACATCCAGTGAAATCGGCGTAGTAATTCAAGCTGTTAACAAATAACTTCCTTAATGTTTGATTAAGTTATTAATAATAATAGTTATATCCTGAAACCACCGTTATGATATTAGTCTTATATGTTGAAATGTTGGTAACATGATATATTTATAGTTGGGAATTTTGGCGAATTGTTTTGTACAATTTTTGGGTATTGTAGTAAATGTGAAATTTATAATAATTTGCAAATTAAGTATCACAATAGACATAAAGAAAGATACACTTATTGTTTTACCGTATACCGTTAAAGTACACTCTTCGTGTGCAACATGCATACAAATGAGTTATTTGTTATATTTATATTAAATATGATCCTATGCTTATAACATTTATAAATCATAATAAATCCTGAAAATTAAACACCTTATTTTATAATATGCAATAAATTAAATTTATAATTATATAATGTACTATATTACATATTTTAGTATTTCTTTTAACTCCAGTAATTCTTATTTATAAAAATAATCCAATAATCTTAAACTCAAATAAAACAAATAAAACACACCTAATAAGAATTAATAATAATAGATAGGCAGATAATCTGAGATGCTAATGCAGGTCTATATGTCTTAGTTAGTGTGCCCACATGCAGGTCTATATATATCTGACTTAGTATGACCACATGCTATTGTAGCGATGATGACATGAATAATAAATTATAATAAATAATAACACATATGATAATAAGTTATTTTTAATAACACATATGATAATAACAAAAACAATAGTATGTTTTTCTTTTAAGTAAATGAATTTCTAGCATGGTGTTATCAATTAGAGGAACTACCAACTATTCATATTGTGATAAATAAACTATATCATATATCTTATTACGTCAGAATAATACGTCATATTCGAGATATCTGCTTACATTATTGGTTTATTTTCTATATATAATAATATAAATATAATAAACCATAGTTATATATAATAATATAGTATATACTATATATATAGAATGACATCTGCCTATGGATACTTATTGATACATGACTAATGAACTAGATATAATCACGTTTATATAAATATATATATATATAAATTCTAAGATTACCTTGCATAATATGAAAGACTTGGCTCTTTCGAAGTTGGTCTAGTTTTTGCTGACTGTAAAATTTCTTTTGTAATACTCCATCTCCCAGAACATAAGTCTAAAATTATTGAAATGTATTAACAAGTAATTCAAAACAATTATTTAATAATAAGGGCGACTCTTCTTATAAATTACAAAAAAAGATAAGCAATATATTTATTTCTAAGATAAAATGCAAATCGAAATAAACATTACAAATTAATAAAGATAATTATTACTCGAGAGCTCAACATAATACATTACAATGTATGAATTATTAAAAGTAATATTAAAATTTAGACAGATAATCGCCAAAAAATAAATAATTCTAACTGGTCAGTACCAGAATGATAATTGTTATATTACAAATTTTGAGAAGTTTTAAAAAATGTTAATTTTAAGAAATTGCAAGATGTGACAAAATAGAAACTAAACGATTCAATCATTTATGCAGATTTTACTTATTTACAAATATTACCGAATACATTCATATTCATATTATACGTTATAACGTATTTACTGTAAACAAATACATGCATATGCATGTATACCAACAGCTATGCTACGTTATATGTATGATTATATATATATATATATATATATATATATATATATATATATATATATATATATATATGTGGCTTATAATGATGAAAATGATGATGAAGAGACATTATATTTAATCAATATTTTTAATCAAACGATTGCAAATTAATAGAATTTAAATATTATTTAGACTGTTATTTTATATTATGAATTCGCAATTTACTTCACAGATTCAAGATTCTTTATTATTTTATCGTAATCAAATACTTATTAAATAGTAATTATATCATTATTATGTGTACTATTTATTATACAGTTGTGAATTAAATTTAAATAAAATTATATTTAATTATAAATTATATTTAAGCATATATATATTATCATCTTAATAAAAAATACGGGAAATGGAGTGATGTTTTATAAATAATTTTATAAACCTTTCTCGTGTTACAAAAATCATTTATTAAATGAAATTAACTGAATTGTTTCTCGGATAATTAATTTAAAATTAAGTTATATATCTTTAGATCAAATCATTCAAGTTAATCCATTTTTTTTATTACATAATTTATTTCTCATTATTTTTATTTTCAATTTTAATACATCAAATGATTTTTTTACAATATGATCACATTATTTGCTGTTTTATTCACAATATATCTTATATAAATATAAAATATATAATGTACATGTATTTAAATAGCACGTATGTTTATATTAAAAATAATAAGTATCAATATTATATTATATATGATGAATACCTCGATAGGATTGAGTTGTCCTGTAGATCTTTGAGTGATAGAACGCCTGATACGAGAACAACGTGTTTCAGCACAACTGATCGTGTCATAACCTCTATTTTCGTGATTGGAAGTAGGTCTTGGGTCTCTGCAACTCATGAATACCTTTCCAGATCGAGATACAACTGTTGGTTTGTATCATTTAGAACTATTAACTTTGAACTTCATGAATATTCTAAATCACTAATTTCGTTTATGAGTTGTTGATTGGACATTTAATAAATTTAGAATTGAGTACTTATTATAATAGTTCTTCTAATAATGCAAACTATCTATTAAGCAATATATCGATACATTCTAATGATTTCTAATATTATTTATATACAATATATGATGAGTGTAGTGATATTGTTATAATATGAACCATTGTTATTAAAGAAATCACTACTTGCATCTGCTATCTTCTTTTGGTTCTGAGAAATAATAATATTACAATCATAATGTATTTATATTCGGATATAATTTATTTAAATAATTTATAAACAAAATGCTATTTATAATTTTACATAATTAATTTAACTAAAAATGTGTTGTTTGGTTCATTTAATGTTTTAATGTTATGAGTTATATATACCGTTACTTCATATTGTCCATATAGATATGGAGTGGATGCAGTCCTTTCATTCATATATTGATCGTTACCATTGTAAACTTTAGGTCTACGTTTAATATAAAATAAATTAGTATTATAATATCCATATGTATGTTTTATTATTTCATGACACATATAATGTAATCATATAAAATGAAAATAAATATAATAAAACAAATGTGGCAATATTTCTACTACAAATTGACTACGGGTACAAGTTTTTTTCCACATTTTATTAATGACGAAGAGAAAATTCCATAATTTAGAAACAATATTTATCAGGAACTGAAATTCCATTTAGCATTATGTGTTAGATATTAATGAGTGTAGATCTAGGGAAGTAAATTTGTTGGATGCAATGTGGATTAGTATTTGAGTTTATTGGGTATGTACACTACAGGGTAGATAAGATGGATTGTTTAAGTAAAAAGAATATGTGAGAGATTTTGTAGTTATTGTAGCAAATATCTATTTAAGTTGTAATTCGTTTTGTTGATATGTCTAATAATATACTTAAAGGGGGTAATAACGATAAATACTAAGTTATTCAGTTAGAAATACACATATAAATACCTAAATAACTTGTAGGGGACTTGTCATTATAAGTACTTTAGTGAAATTACTTATATGGTATTTTCTTTTTATTAGAAATTATGATGAGTAGTTTTAGAATATCTATAATATTTGGTTTAAACATAAATTATACTGAAATTAGATGCAGTTGAGATGGTAATAATATAAATTATACATAGTGTAGAAAGGTATTTACCTAGATATATATCTATATTTATATTTATATTCATTATTATATTTATAGAAATATTGAGAAAAGAGTTATTACCTATAAATCAGCTTCTAATATATATATATATATATATATATATACATATATGATGTATAATTAATTACATAACATAGTTGAACGTAAAGTGTACGTAAAGTGATAAACGTAAAGTGATAAAATGGAACTCAGGAATGAACCTTGAATTACATCATATGTAATGAATTCCAACAAAAGATTTGTATAATTCTTAATATCATTATTTCATTATATAATTAGTAGCACTATGTTTTATAATAATAGTAGGATTCCCAATAGATAGACTATAGACTATAGATAGACTATACTTATCCCAATAGATAAGACGTCAAGGAATTAAAATAATCTCGTCAAGTATATCAATAGTACTAGATAGATATACAATTAAAAATATTAGAAGATGTGGTTGGTAGTGAAGGGTATTAGCAAAATGTGGTAGTGCAGGTTCAATGGAGTGTTAATGATGAAATTATCTCTCTAAATGGCTATGCAGATTATTTCAGTACATAGCTCAGTGAAGTGATTAGATAAATACCATATTAAGATCTTACTAGTTATAGATAGATGTAATATGGGTTATAATTAATAAGTATTAATGATATAGATTAGATTTTATCTCAATGTAGTTATGCTTGGAAGTAGAAGGGACTACTCTAAATTTAAGGAAAACGTTTAAGATATTAAGTATGACATAGTAGTGTTGAAGAAAAGTTAAATATGGATAGTGTCCACTTTACAGTGTTATATAAGAATGGTTTATATAAACTATGAATACACTTATAGATACATACAGTACTATATAGGTATTAGTAATTGTTGATGAGATATGTTTGAATGTATTCGTAGAGTAGACTACCTATTTAGAAAAATGTATGTTTGAAATTACGTTATTTTCAATTATACTATTTGTGATAGATTGAATATAGTTTTTGTAGTAGTAGATCAAATTGAAGTTTAGATGTCCGATAATTTCAATAAATTATTTTATCGTATATGATTGATTAAAAACACATTATTATTTACGAATATATTAATTAGCGGTTATAAGTTATAAGTTTAGTTATAGAATAATGGGTATAGAATAATAATATGTTCTTTAAAAGTGCCTGCTTGTTAAATAAGTTAATTTAGTTCAATAGTATTAGTTTTAGATTATTCGTGAGTATGGGTTGGAAGAATTCAAAATGAATTATTTTCTTGATTGGCTCTTATTTGATGTTTATATTGTGTGGGTAAAAATAAATTTAGTTAAAATGGAAATGATTAGTAATTATACTTGTATATACAATATATACTTATTTGAACTATATGTAATTATAGGTACAATATATACTTATTGGTACAATATGTATTTTTTTGTACAATAGGTTTTTGTATATACTATTCTACTGTTCAAATATATTTTATAAATAATTAAATATTGGATTAGAATTTAGATAAGGTTGGATTTATAGACATGTTTGTGAATTATATTATTGATAGATTATTGTAGCATATGGTATACACTATTCTACACAAATATATATTAAGAAAAATGAAACAGAACCAAATGATAAATTATAGAAAATGAAAAAATGATAAAATAGAGAACACGAAATAACATTGAAAGAGAAATTGTCATTACAATTAATTAAAAAATATAAAAATAACAAAATAAATAATAGAATAAATTATAAATTATTACAACATAAAACATTGCTATTGAACTATAGTTATATAATAGTTGTACCGCTACAGCTGTCATTGTTTTAGATTACAATAATACGAGTAATTAAAACAGAATAATTAATCTATATATAGGTATACTTTCGGATAAAATTAAAAATGTATAGTGTATTTAAATATTTACGAATTCAAAACTGAACATATAATATATATATATATTATATATTTGAAATATAACAATACAGTTGATTTATTTTTAATTGTATATAATAAGATTAATAATCATATATGATCGTGATAATATGATTTATTTAACCACGATAATATACATTTAATCATTTTTTACATAACAACCTCATTAGTATTGATCCAGTTTTGGTTGATTCCTTTGGATTCAAAGATTTTCGCCTGTTTCAATGCAAATTGTAAATTACAATTAGAATTACTAACACGTCATTGAAAAATTATTATTATACGAAGAACTGCTTTCATAACCAAATGAATTACATAAAGTAATCATTACAATCTTTAAAGTTTACCTTCTGTTTTGTCTTTGACACACTGGAACATATGGAGTTTCACATTTACTTTTCACCAGCACTTCTACTGCTTCTTGTGTGGACCCACATGCAGAAATATTTGAATATCTCCTCGATTCACTACATGTGTTTTGTTTAATTATATATAATTGCATATTATATATAATAGAATTATGTAATATTACTAAATATGTATAACTCAAAAATTAATTAATTTTAACTATAGATTAGGTTATGAAATATTTATTATATGTATATTACTTAATTATTACACATAACATAACATAGTATTGTATTTATTATTTATAAATATAAATATATAAGTTACTTATAAACTATAAACTATAAACTATAAACTATAAACTATAATCTATAAACTATAAACTATAAACTATAAACTATAAACTATAAACTATAAACTATAAACTATAAACTATAAACTATAAACTATAAACTATAAACTATAAACTATAAACTATAAACTATAAACTATAAACTATAAACTATAAACTATAAACTATGAACTATGAACTATAAACTATAAACTATAAACTATAAACTATAAACTATAAACTATAAACTATAAACTATAAACTATAAACTATAAACTATAAACTATAAACTATAAACTATAAACTATAAACTATAAACTATAAACTATAAACTATAAACTATAAACTATAAACTATAAACTATAAACTGTAAACTATAAACTATAAACTATAAACTATAAACTATAAACTATAAACTATAAACTATAAACTATAAACTATAAACTATAAACTATAAACTATAAACTATAAACTATAAACTATAAACTATAAACTATAAACTATAAACTATAAACTATAAACTATAAACTATAAACTATAAACTATAAACTATAAACTATAAACTATAAACTATAAACTATAAACTATAAACTATAAACTATAAACTATAAACTATAAACTATAAACTATAAACTATAAACTATAAACTATAAACTATAAACTATAAACTATAAACTATAAACTATAAACTATAAACTATAAACAATAAACTATAAACTATAAACTATAAACTATAAACTATAAACTATAAACTATAAACTATAAACTATAAACTATAAGCTATAAACTATAAACTATAAACTATAAACTATAAACTATAAACTATAAACTATAAACTATAAACTATAAACTATAAACTATAAACTATAATCTATAAACTATAAACTATAAACTATAAACTATAAACTATAAGCTATAAACTATAAACTATAAACTATAAACTATAAACTATAAACTATAAACTATAATCTATAAACTATAAACTATACACTATAAACTATAAACTATAAACTATAAACTATAAACTATAAACTATAAACTATAAACTATAAACTATAAACTATAAACTATAAACTATAAACTATAAACTATAAACTATAAACTATAAACTATAAACTATAAACTATAAACTATAAACTATAAACTATAAACTATAAACTATAAACTATAAACTATAAACTATAAACTATAAACTATAAACTATAAACTATAAACTATAAACTATAAACTATAAACTATGAACTATAAACTATAAACTATAAACTATAAACTATAAACTATAAACTATAAACTATAAACTATAAACTATAAACTATAAACTATAAACTATAAACTATAAACTATAAACTATAAACTATAAACTATAAACTATAAACTATAAACTATAAACTATAAACTATAATCTATAAATTATAAACTATAAACTATAAACTATAAACTATAAACTATAAACTATAAACTATAATCTATAAACTATAATCTATAAACTATAAACTATAAACTATAAACTATAAACTATAAACTATAAACTATAAACTATAAACTATAAACTATAAACTATAAACTATAAACTATAAACTATAAACTATAAACTATAAACTATAAACTATAAACTATAAACTATAAACTATAAACTATAAACTATAAACTATAAACTATAAACTATAAACTATAAACTATAAACTATAAACTATAAACTATAAACTATAAACTATAAACTATAAACTATAAACTATAAACTATAAACTATAAACTATAAACTATAAACTATAAACTATAAACTATAAACTATAAACTATAAACTATAAACTATAAACTATAAACTATAAACTATAAACTATAAACTATAAACTATAAACTATAAACTATAAACTATAAACTATAAACTATAAACTATAAACTATAAACTATAAACTATAAACTATAAACTATAAACTATAAACTATAAACTATAAACTATAAACTATAAACTATAAACTATAAACTATAAACTATAAACTATAAACTATAAACTATAAACTATAAACTATAAACTATAAACTATAAACTATAAACTATAAACTATAAACTATAAACTATAAACTATAAACTATAAACTATAAACTATAAACTATAAACTATAAACTATAAACTATAAACTATAAACTATAAACTATAAACTATAAACTATAAACTATAAACTATAAACTATAAACTATAAACTATAAACTATAAACTATAAACTATAAACTATAAACTATAAACTATAAACTATAAACTATAATCTATAATCTATAAACTAAAGTTTATATCTGATTATGAACTTATGTGCACGATCAGTAGAAACAACAATTTCATTATGTATTGATTCCAGGAATTCGTCTGCTTTATTTGTTCTCTTTTCATGTTGCGATTGTTGTTTCTTACGACTAGAAAAACTCCTCACTATGAACGATGCACTTCTAATTGTATGAGACCTTTTATTCTTACCTTCAAAATAATATACGCTTATTAATGAATTTAATATATATTTATATGACAACTATGACAATCTTAGTTTAAAACGTGAATTCCAGTAACTTCAGTCTAAGGAATATGACTATAGTCAGATACGAATGTTATTATTATAGATATATACAAAACATTAGAAATACAATACATTATACATTTTAACTACTTTATACAAATTATACAATTTAACTATAAAATAAAATATCAATATTTATTATGTAATTTGGGTTTGGGTTTTGAAATACAATTTAGTTACCAAATACATTTATTTTACAGAATTGTGTTCTTATTATATAAGAGTTTATTTATTATCCCAACCCCAAACATAAAGTTGTTGTTTATATTTGTAATAGATAAATATAAAGTTGCAACATGATTTTATTGTGATCGATTAATTCGTAATGTAGAATTCATTAATATTCATTAATGTAGAATTTATTAATTATTCATCATTAATTATTATTATATTATAATATTTATTACTTATTTAATCAATAAAAACTACAAATATATATATAATATTTTATAAACTGATCAGCAGATAAATGTAACTTGAAAACGTATGTTAATATTTATTTAACATGGTATATGCATTAATAGATTTATATTACATTTAGATCGTATATACATATTTACTTTAGATGTATAAGATGTTATAAATCTTTTCAAGTACAAATAATACTATCTAATAATTATATAGTTAATATATGAGTATCTATGCATATATAAATGCATTTATATATTTATTTGTTGAATTATTAATTATATAATATCTAAAACTCAAATTTTACTATTACTTCTATATCAATATATATATATATATATATATATATATATATATATATATATATATATATTAAAGATTTCTAGTATAAAGAAGGGAAATTCATAAAAAAAGGAAATTACGAAATAAAAGTAGATGTTTATTCTTATAATATATCGTGCATGAAAGCAATTTCACTAATTTATATTTAGGAAATATACCAGAAGTTCTTTTAACTATTTCATATTACCTTTTATTTGTCAATTGATAACATTTCCTTATGTATACCTTCAATGTATATCAAATGATTTATTTTTTTATAAATTTCAATAAAAATAAATATATTATTATTATTAAATCTATTAAACTTCCAATAATAACTTTAGATAATGTATTACCTTCCTTCTTAATTAGAGTAAATTCATAAAATTGATAAATTATAACCTATACAAATTTATTAATTAAATGAATTTTTAATAATCAGATTTTACAATTAACATCTAAATGTTGAAACTATCAATATTTTCGGAAAATTAGACCAAGGTAATACTATAATAAGTCTTAGTCTTAACTGAAGTATAATCAAGAGACTTTAATCAAGGTAAAAATAATAATAATTTACATTCATATATTATTTATCTATTAGTAGTTTTAAAGTCTAAATATGTATTCAGGAGAACCTCGAATCGTTTATTGTTAGATTGAGATAGAAGACCACTGAGAAAATGGTTTCATTAATTAGGAGCAGATACTATGAAGTACCATGAGATGTAAGCACTACTAAAGCTAAATTTTCAATTATTAATATATACGAATTTATATAGATATTAATATAATGTAAACAACCTCTGCTCATTAACATCAATATATTTGATGAAAACAAAATACACCATTATTTATAATATATATTATCTTGTACTAATGGTACTTCGTACTCATCACCTTAAGAAACTGTATCTGATTAAATATAATATCCCGACTTCTATTTTAGTATGCAAAGTAATTATTATATTCTTCTCCAAACTACCTTATAGTTTTAACTCTTATTTTCAGTTTACATATTTAGTATCAATATTTTTAAGTATTATATTTTCTTTCTCCTTTCCTATTTTTGAGTTATAATATAAGTTATAATATATGTTTTAATATAAGTTATAATATAAGTTATAGTGTATGTTATAATATAAGTTATAATATAAGTTATAATATAAGTTATAATATAAGTTATAATATAAGTTATAATATAAGTTATAATATAAGTTATAATATAAGTTATAATATAAGTTATAATATAAGTTATAATATAAGTTATAATATAAGTTATAATATAAGTTATAATATAAGTTATAATATAAGTTATAATATAAGTTATAATATAAGTTATAATATAAGTTATAATATAAATTATAATATAAGTTATAATATAAGTTATAATATAAGTTATAATATAAGTTATAATATAAGTTATAATATAAGTTATAATATAAGTTATAATATAAGTTATAATATAAGTTATAATATAAGTTATAATATTAGTTATAATATAAGTTATAATATAAGTTATAATATAAGTTATAATATAAGTTATAATATAAGTTATAATATAAGTTATAATATAAGTTATAATATAAGTTATAATATACTTTATAATATATGTTATAATATGAGTTATAATCTTATTTATAATAAAAGTTATAATATTCATATTACTCGATATTTTCATACATTTGATCCGATATTATTTTTCATGGAGAAATTAAATTCAAATTTCAATCATAGATATATTATAATATATTAGTTACTTCTATTCTGTCTGATTCCATATTAAGATATTTATTTATATATATAATAGTTGTTTAAATAAACACAATTTGTAACTAAATATACACTACACATATACACACATACACACACATATACATACACACACATATACACACATATATACACACATACACACACACACATCCATACACATATACACATACACATACACACACAATTACACACATATATATATATTGCTAATAAAATATATAATTATTATAATTTAATAGTATTACACACGCTCTTAGTATTACTAATTATTAAAATTGTATATTATTAATGATACATTATAAAGAACATTTTCCATGTTTACTATATATGCTATTTGTACAGTATTACTGTATAGTATATATATTAACAATACTAAATAATGGTAACTATATAGTGACTATATTTAAATTTAAATATATAATTTATTTAAAATACTTTAGATATAATTAGAATGCCTAATGTAGCTTTTACTATAATTTCTAATGCAGTTTATACTTTCCTATAGTAATTATGCTAACATATATATTAAATTATTTATATATATATATATATATATATATATATAATATATATATTTAATTATATATATATTTATAAATAAATTGTATATTAGATTAATTATATATAATTTAATGATACGTTTTAAAATTACTAACAAAATAATTTCATAAATATATATTAACGTATAATATAATTTAATTTTTTATAATTTTTTATATCAAAATTATTTTTACATAATATAAATATATCTATAAATCAATAGTTATATTAATAATAGTTGTGATTTTTGATAGATACATTTTAGTATTTACTACCTGTTGAAAAATTATTTAATAATTATATAAAACTATAGTTTTGTATACATATACACTGTATATTATACATCCCTTATATTAGTTAAACCCTCATATCATCAGCCCTTATTAAGTTAACCTCTAATTAATCTATAATTTATATAATAATTGCTGATTCGATATATACCCAATATATAAATAATTTTTAATAACTTTTTTGGCAATTATTTGTAACGAAAAATGTATTTCATTTCAAAAATACAAATACAATTCTTTTAAATTTCTTTTAAACTCTTTTAGAATGTAAATTTAGTCATATATATCAGTAACCAACAGTAAATATAATAGTTTTTTTTATTAATATTTGCCTCATTCATAAGATGTATAAGACTTATACTATAAGTACTTAATACAGTTTAATAATAAAAAAACGTTATTTTATTAGGCTAAAGTAGAATGAATTAATAATATTTTATTCGCAACTACATATCCCACATACATTATACATCCTTCATACCCTATATACATTATATATCCTTCATACCCTATATACATTATATATCCTTCATATCCCACATACATTAAATATCCTTCATACCCTATATACATTATATATCCTTCATATATTCACTGTATTCACTGTATTAACTGTATTCACTGTATTCACTGTATTAACTGTATTCACTGTACTCACTGTATTCACTGTACTCACTGTATTCACTGTATTCACTGTATTCACTGTATTCACTGTATTCACCGTATTCACTCTATTCAATGTATTCACTGTATTCACTGTATTAACTGTATTCACTGTACTCACTGTATTCACTGTACTCACTGTATTCACTGTATTCACTGTATTCACTGTATTCACTGTATTCACTGTATTCACTTTATTCACTCTATTCAATGTACTCACTGTATTCACTGTATTCACTGTATTCACTGTATTCACTGTATTCACTGTATTCACTGTATTTACTGTATTCACTGTATTCACTATATTCACTGTATTCACTGCATTCACTGTACTTACTGTATTCACTGTATTCACTGTATTCACTGTATTCACTGTATTCACTGTATTCACTGTATTCACTGTAGTCTCTGTATTCACTGTAATCACTGTATTCACTGTACTCACTGTAATCACTTTATTCATTGTATTCACTGTACTCACTGTAATCACTGTACTTAATATACTCACTATATTCACTGTATTCACTGTATTCACTGTATTCACTGTATTCACTGTATTCATTGTATTCAATGTATTCACTGTATTCACTGTATTCACTGTATTTACTGTATTCACTGTATTCACTGTATTCACTTTATTCACTGTATTCAATGTATGCACTGTATTCACTGTATTCACTGTATTCACTGTATTCACTGTATTCACTGTATTCACTGTATTCACTGTATTCACTGTATTCGATGTATTCACTGTATTCACTGTATTCAATGTATTCACTGTAATGACTGTACTCACTGTATTAATTGTATTCACTGTATTCATTGTATTCACTGTATTTACTGTAATCACTGAATTCACTGTATTCACTGTATTCACTGTATTTACTGTACCAGATATATATTTCCATACCTAATTATAAATAATGGAAATACGTACCTAGTTACTAGACAATTATACAATATATAATCATAATACTAAATATATACTATGATCCTATAACTATAATCTAGTATGGTCAATGTTGTACTTATGATATACATATTAAAGTGAAGGGCATCTATATTTCTCTAATACAAAATAACTATTAATCTTCCAAATAAATGTTAAGTGAAATCAATTAATAATGTAGTTTTTATATGAGTAATATATATTAAATATAAGTGAGTGTAGTAGTGAGTGTAGTAGTGAGTGTATTAATGAGAATAGTATTGAGTGTAATAGTGGGTGTAGTGGTGAGTGTATTAATGAGTGTAGTAGTGAATGTAGTATTGAGGTTACTAATGAGTGTAGTATTGGATATAGTTGTGAGTGTAGTAGTGAGTATAGTAGTGTGAGTAGTATTGAGTATAGTAGTGAGTGTAGTAGTGAATGTAGTAGTGAATATAGTAGTGCGTGTACTAATGAGTGTAGTAGTGAGTGTAGTAGTGAGTGTAGTAGTGAGTGTAGTAGTGGGTGTAGTAGTGCGTGTACTAATGAGTGTAGTAGTGAGTGTAGTAGTGAGTCTAGTAGTGGGTGTAGTAGTGGGTATACTAATGAGTGTAGTAGTGAGTGTAGTAGTGAGTATACTAATGAGTGTAGTAGTGAGTGTAGTAGTGAGTATACTAATGAGTATAGTAGTGAGTGTAGTAGTGAGTATACTAATGAGTATAGTAGTGAGTGTAGTAGTGGGTATACTAATGAGTGTAGTAGTGAGTGTAGTAGTGATTATAGTAGTGAGTGTAGTATTGAGTATAGTAGTGAGTGTAGTAGTGAGTATAGTAGTGGGTGTAGTAGTGCGTGTACTAATGAGTGTAGTAGTGAGTGTAGTAGTGAGTCTAGTAGTGGGTGTAGTAGTGGGTATACTAATGAGTGTAGTAGTGAGTATACTAATGAGTGTAGTAGTGAGTATACTAATGAGTATAGTAGTTAGTGTAGTAGTGGGTATACTAATGAGTGTAGTAGTGAGTGTAGTAGTGATTATAGTAGTGATTATAGTAGTGAGTGTAGTATTGAGTATAGTAGTGAGTGTAGTAGTGAGTGTAGTAGTGGGTGTAGTAGTGGGTATAGTAGTGAGTGTAGTAGTGAGTGTAGTAGTGAGTGTAGTAGTGAGTGTAGTAGTGAGTGTAGTAGTGGGTGTAGTCGTGAGTGTAGTAGTGAGTGTAGTAGTGAGTGTAGTAGTGAGTATAGTAGTGAGTATACTAATGAGTATAGTAGTGAGTGTAGTAGTGGGTATACTAATGAGTGTAGTAGTGAGTGTAGTAGTGATTATAGTAGTGATTATAGTAGTGAGTGTAGTATTGAGTATAGTAGTGAGTGTAGTAGTGAGTGTAGTAGTGAGTGTAGTAGTGAGTGTAGTAGTGAGTGTAGTTGTGGGTGTAGTAGTTCGTATACTAATGAGTGTAGTAGTGAGTATAGTAATGAGTGTATTAGTGAGTATAGTAGTGAGTGTATTAGTGAGTATAGTAGTGAGTGTAGTAGTGAGTGTAGTAGTGAGTGTAGTAGTGAGTATGGTAGTGAGTGTATTAGTGAGTATAGTAGTGAGTGTAGTAGTGAGTGTAGTAGTGAGTATAGTAGTGAGTGTAGTAGTGAGTATAGTAGTGAGTGTAGTAGTGAGTGTAGTAGTGAGTGTAGTAGTGAGTATAGTAGTGAGTGTAGTAGTGAGTGTAGTAGTGAGTGTAGTAGTGAGTATAGTAGTGAGTGTAATAGTGAGTGTAGTAGTGAGTGTAGTAGTGAGTATAGTAGTGAGTGTATTAGTGAGTATAGTAGTGAGTGTAGTAGTGAGTGTAGTAGTGAGTATAGTAGTGAGTGTTGTAGTGAGTATAGTAGTGAGTGTAGTAGTGAGTGTAGTAGTGAGTATAGTAGTGAGTGTAGTAGTAAGTGTAGTAGTGAGTGTAGTAGTGAGTATAGTAGTGAGTGTATTAGTGAGTATAGTAGTGAGTGTAGTAGTGAGTGTAGTAGTGAGTATAGTAGTGAGTGTAGTAGTGAGTATAGTAGTTGGTATACTAATGAGTGTAGTAGTGAGTACAGTAGTGAGTGTATTAGTGAGTATAGTAGTGAGTGTAGTAGTGAGTGTAGTAGTGAGTATAGTAGCGAGTGTAGTAGTGAGTATAGCAGTGAATGTATTAGTGAGTATAGTAGTGAGTGTATTAGTGAGTATAGTAGTGAGTGTAGTAGTGAGTGTAGTAGTGAGTGTAGTAGAGAGTATAGTAGTGAGTGTATTAGTGAGTATAGTAGTGAGTGTAGTAGTGAGTGTAGTAGTGAGTATAGTAGTGAGTGTAGTAGTGAGTGTAGTAGTGAGTATAGCAGTGAGTGTAGTAGTGAGTGTAGTAGTGAGTGTAGTAGTGAGTATAGTAGTGAGTGTATTAGTGAGTATAGTAGTGGGTGTAGTAGTGAGTGTAGTAGTGAGTGTAGTAGTGAGTGTAGTAGTAAGTATAGTAGTGAGTGTATTAGTGAGTATAGTAGTGAGTGTAGTAGTGAGTGTAGTAGTGAGCATAGTAGTGAATGTAGTAGTGAGTATAGTAGTGAGTGTATTAGTGAGTATAGTAGTGAGTGTATTAGTGAGTATAGTAGTGAGTGTAGTAGTGAGTGTAGTAGTGAGTGTAGTAGTGAGTATAGTAGTGAGTGTATTATTGAGTATAGTAGTGAGTGTAGTAGTGAGTGTAGTAGTGAGTATAGTAGTGAGTGTAGTAGTGAGTGTAGTAGTGAGTGTAGTAGTGAGTATAGTAGTGAGTGTAGTAGTGAGTGTAGTAGTGAGTGTAGTAGTGAGTATAGTAGTGAGTGTAGTAGTGAGTGTAGTAGTGAGTATAGTAGTGAGTGTAGTAGTGAGTGTAGTAGTGAGTGTAGTAGAGAGTGTAGTAGTGAGTGTAGTTGTGAGTGTAGTAGTGAGCGTAGTAGTGAGCATAGTAGTGAGTGTATTAGTGAGTAGAGTAGTGAGAGTAGTAGTGAGTGTAATAGTGAGTGTAGTAGTGAGTGTAGTAGTGGGTGTAGTAGTGGGGGTAGTAGTGAGTGTAGTAGTGAGTGTAGTAGTGAGTTTAGAAGTGAGTGTAGTAGTGAGTGTAGTAGTGAGTGTAGTAGTGGGTGTAGTAGTGCGTGTACTAATAAGTGTAGTAGTGAGTGTAGTAGTGAGTCTAGTAGTGCGTGTACTAATAAGTGTAGTAGTGAGTGTAGTAGTGAGTCTAGTAGTGCGTGTACTAATAAGTGTAGTAGTGAGTGTAGTAGTGAGTATAGTAGTGAGTGTATTAGTGAGTATAATAGTGAGTGTAGTAGTGAGTGTAGTAGTGAGTATAGTAGTGAGTGTAGTAGTGAGTGTAGTAGTGAGTGTAGTAGTGAGTATAGTAGTGAGTGTAGTAGTGAGTGTAGTAGTGAGTGTAGTAGTGAGTATAGTAGTGAGTGTAGTAGTGAGTGTAGTAGTGAGTATAGTAGTGAGTGTAGTAGTGAGTGTAGTAGTGAGTGTAGTAGTGAGTATAGTAGTGAGTGTATTAGTGAGTATAGTAGTGAGTGTAGTAGTGAGTGTAGTAGTGAGTATAGTAGTGAGTGTAGTAGTGAGTGTAGTAGTGAGTGTAGTAGTGAGTATAGTAGTGAGTGTAGTAGTGAGTGTAGTAGTGAGTGTATTAGTGAGTATAGTAGTGAGTGTAGTAGTGAGTGTAGTAGTGAGTATAGTAGTGAGTGTAGTAGTGAGTGTAGTAGTGAGTGTAGTAGTGAGTATACTAATGAGTATAGTAGTGAGTGTAGTAGTGGGTGTACTAATGAGTGTAGTAGTGAGTTTAGTAGTGAGTATACTAATGAGTGTAGTAGTGAGTGTAGTAGTGAGTATAGTGGTGAGTGTAGTAGTGAGTGTAGTAGTGAGTGTAGTAGTGAGTGTAGTAGTGAGTGTAGTTGTGAGTGTAGTAGTGAGTGTAGTAGTGAGTATAGTAGTGAGTGTATTAGTGAGTGTAGTAGTGGGTGTAGTAGTGAGTGTAGTAGTGAGTGTAGTAGTGAGTGTAGTAGTGAGTATAGTAGTGAGTGTATTAGTGAGTATAGTAGTGAGTGTAGTAGTGAGTGTAGTAGTGAGCATAGTAGTGAGTGTAGTAGTGAGTATAGCAGTGAATGTATTAGTGAGTATAGTAGTGAGTGTATAAGTGAGTATAGTAGTGAGTGTAGTAGTGAGTGTAGTAGTGAGTGTAGTAGAGAGTATAGTAGTGAGTGTATTAGTGAGTATAGTAGTGAGTGTAGTAGTGAGTGTAGTAGTGAGTATAGTAGTGAGTGTAGTAGTGAGTGTAGTAGTGAGTATAGTAGTGAGTGTAGTAGTGAGTGTAGTAGTGAGTGTAGTAGTGAGTATAGTAGTGAGTGTATTAGTGAGTATAGTAGTGGGTGTAGTAGTGAGTGTAGTAGTGAGTGTAGTAGTGAGTGTAGTAGTAAGTATAGTAGTGAGTGTATTAGTGAGAATAGTAGTGAGTGTAGTTGTGAGTGTAGTAGTGAGCATAGTAGTGAGTGTAGTAGTGAGTATAGTAGTGAGTGTATTAGTGAGTATAGTAGTGAGTGTATTAGTGAGTATAGTAGTGAGTGTAGTAGTGAGTGTAGTAGTGAGTGTAGTAGTGAGTATAGTAGTGAGTGTAGTAGTGAGTGTAGTAGTGAGTATAGTAGTGAGTGTAGTAGTGAGTGTAGTAGTTAGTGTAGTAGTGAGTATAGTAGTGAGTGTAGTAGTGAGTGTAGTAGTGAGTATAGTAGTGAGTGTAGTAGTGAGTGTAGTAGTGAGTGTAGTAGAGAGTGTAGTAGTGAGTGTAGTTGTGAGTGTAGTAGTGAGCGTAGTAGTGAGCATAGTAGTGAGTGTATTAGTGAGTATAGTAGTGAGTGTAGTAGTGAGTGTAATAGTGAGTGTAGTAGTGAGTGTAGTAGTGGGTGTAGTAGTGGGGGTAGTAGTGAGTGTAGTAGTGAGTGTAGTAGTGAGTTTAGAAGTGAGTGTAGTAGTGAGTGTAGTAGTGAGTGTATTAGTGAGTATAGTAGTGAGTGTAGTAGTGAGTGTAGTAGTGAGCATAGTAGTGAGTGTAGTAGTGAGTATAGCAGTGAATGTATTAGTGAGTATAGTAGTGAGTGTATTAGTGAGTATAGTAGTGAGTGTAGTAGTGAGTGTAGTAGTGAGTGTAGTAGAGAGTATAGTAGTGAGTGTATTAGTGAGTATAGTAGTGAGTGTAGTAGTGAGTGTAGTAGTGAGTATAGTAGTGAGTGTAGTAGTGAGTGTAGTAGTGAGTATAGTAGTGAGTGTAGTAGTGAGTGTAGTAGTGAGTGTAGTAGTGAGTATAGTAGTGAGTGTATTAGTGAGTATAGTAGTGGGTGTAGTAGTGAGTGTAGTAGTGAGTGTAGTAGTGAGTGTAGTAGTAAGTATAGTAGTGAGTGTATTAGTGAGTATAGTAGTGAGTGTAGTAGTGAGTGTAGTAGTGAGCATAGTAGTGAGTGTAGTAGTGAGTATAGTAGTGAGTGTATTAGTGAGTATAGTAGTGAGTGTATTAGTGAGTATAGTAGTGAGTGTAGTAGTGAGTGTAGTAGTGAGTGTAGTAGTGAGTATAGTAGTGAGTGTATTAGTGAGTATAGTAGTGAGTGTAGTAGTGAGTGTAGTAGTGAGTATAGTAGTGAGTGTAGTAGTGAGTGTAGTAGTGAGTGTAGTAGTGAGTATAGTAGTGAGTGTAGTAGTGAGTGTAGTAGTGAGTGTAGTAGTGAGTATAGTAGTGAGTGTAGTAGTGAGTGTAGTAGTGAGTATAGTAGTGAGTGTAGTAGTGAGTGTAGTAGTGAGTGTAGTAGAGAGTGTAGTAGTGAGTGTAGTTGTGAGTGTAGTAGTGAGCGTAGTAGTGAGCATAGTAGTGAGTGTATTAGTGAGTATAGTAGTGAGTGTAGTAGTGAGTGTAATAGTGAGTGTAGTAGTGAGTGTAGTAGTGGGTGTAGTAGTGGGGGTAGTAGTGAGTGTAGTAGTGAGTATAGTAGTGAGTGTAGTAGTGAGTGTAGTAGTGAGTGTAGTAGTGAGTATAGTAGTGAGTGTAGTAGTGAGTGTAGTAGTGAGTATAGTAGTGAGTGTAGTAGTGAGTGTATTAGTGAGTGTAGTAGAGAGTGTAGTAGTGAGTGTAGTTGTGAGTGTAGTAGTGAGCGTAGTAGTGAGCATAGTAGTGAGTGTATTAGTGAGTATAGTAGTGAGTGTAGTAGTGAGTGTAATAGTGAGTGTAGTAGTGAGTGTAGTAGTGGGTGTAGTAGTGGGGGTAGTAGTGAGTGTAGTAGTGAGTGTAGTAGTGAGTTTAGAAGTGAGTGTAGTAGTGAGTGTAGTAGTGAGTGTAGTAGTGAGTGTAGTAGTGGGTGTAGTAGTGAGTGTAGTAGTGAGTATAGTAGTGAGTGTAGTAGTGAGTGTAGTAGTGAGTGTAGTAGTGAGTATAGTAGTGAGTGTAGTAGTGAGTGTAGTAGTGAGTGTAGTAGTGAGTATAGTAGTGAGTGTAGTAGTGAGTGTAGTAGTGAGTATAGTAGTGAGTGTAGTAGTGAGTGTAGTAGTGAGTGTAGTAGAGAGTGTAGTAGTGAATGTAGTTGTGAGTGTAGTAGTGAGCGTAGTAGTGAGCATAGTAGTGAGTGTATTAGTGAGTATAGTAGTGAGTGTAGTAGTGAGTGTAATAGTGAGTGTAGTAGTGAGTGTAGTAGTGGGTGTAGTAGTGGGGGTAGTAGTGAGTGTAGTAGTGAGTGTAGTAGTGAGTTTAGAAGTGAGTGTAGTAGTGAGTGTAGTAGTGAGTGTAGTAGTGAGTGTAGTAGTGAGTGTAATAGTGAGTGTAGTAGTGAGTGTAGTAGTGGGTGTAGTAGTGGGGGTAGTAGTGAGTGTAGTAGTGAGTGTAGTAGTGAGTTTAGAAGTGAGTGTAGTAGTGAGTGTAGTAGTGAGTGTAGTAGTGGGTGTAGTAGTGCGTGTACTAATAAGTGTAGTAGTGAGTGTAGTAGTGAGTCTAGTAGTGCGTGTACTAATAAGTGTAGTAGTGAGTGTAGTAGTGGGTGTAGTAGTTGGTATACTAATGAGTGTAGTAGTGAGTCTAGTAATGAGTGTAGTAATGAGTGTAGTAGTAATTGTAATATAGTGCAATGCTACGTGTAGAGTATAATGGTGACCATAGATAGGTATATTGATGGGTAAAATGATGGGTGCAGTGGGTTTGGGAGTGTTGTGAGTGTAGCAGCGTGGATAGTTACGAGTATAATTGATATAGTGATGAGTGTAATAGTGGATCTAGTGGTGGGAGTAGTAGTATATTTAATGGTACATGTAGGTCTTACAATATATATTTATAACGTATATTAATAAGTATACATATAAATAACTATATACATTTTATAATAGCATATACAAAATAAAAAAAACACATTCCTAAATTATATAAGATCTTATAATAATGAATTAGATTCCAAAATCAGGTATAAAATATATATAGAGAGAAAAATACATTTAATTATTCAATTTCTAACTGGCTAAAACCCAATATCAAATTATCATAAAACTAAATACTAAACTTTAAAATAAGTATTTATTGACTAGTCTATTATCTATTTATATTCTTTATATTTCCTTTGCACTAGTTTGAAAATATATATAATATTATATATAGTATTTTTATTATTATGTTCATTATTATTATTATAATACTATATTAATATATTGTTAATATATTATATAATAATATATTATTATTATTATTATTAAACCAAAAAACGAAAGTTTGTAAAATTGTATCGAGTATAAATATACGAGTAAGTCAATAAACACAAGTAATAGATATTTTTACATAATATTATTACATAATGACACACATGTTCATATTTTACATTAGACATATAATGGATTAGTTTATTATAAACACTGTTTAATACATTTTTGTTTACAGAATATCCAAATGGAAGTAATCCATATGGTAAATATATATATAGATATATTTATATATATCAATTATTTGTTTATACCATATAAACTATTTTTAATTGTAATGTTACTGCATATATACAATAAGTAAAAGCAGTATTATAAATACAATATAATTGATACTATATTACTTACAAGTATAAACGAATAATAGATTTTCAACAAGTAACTCTAAACATAAACAATGAACTTTATTAATAATGTAGATTTTCAAAATATGATTGTGTTACTTAGCCTCCAGGCAGTATTCAAATAACAAGATAAACTCATTTTACTCTGCAAGGCAAGTACTTATATTCATCATAAGTATAGATAAATGTAGTTAAAGTAGTTTAAATGCACTAAATGTAATTAAATAAGATTAAATTCACTTTAATAGAAGATAAGTAGACATACAAACAAAAGAACTAATAATAGAGAATTACTGATAAGAATTATAATTTTACCGTTTATATCTAATAAGAATACAGTTGAAATAGTTTAAAAATAATATGTCATTAAATTTAGACATGCTATGATCATACGTGTGCCATTAAATTAATATATTATATATATATATATATATATATATATAAATATATATATATGTATATATATATATATATATAAATATATTTATATATATATATATATATATATATATATATAAATATATATATATATATATATAAATATATTTATATATATATATATATATATATATATATATATATATAATATACAGATGTATTAAATATGCAGTTATAAAAGTATATATAGTATATTTGTATTTATATTTGACTACAGAATTTCAATATATGTATTATTAATATGGCTTACAATGTATGTATGGAATTTCAACAATGACTTATTGGTGACATATTTTTAAGATTATGTCAATACGACATACCAATTGTTTTTAATTTTTCAAAAGACTGGAGAACATGCGGTGTATGTTAGAACTACACACGCATATACACACACACACTCGCGCACACATTCGCGCACATACTCGCGCACACACATACATGGTATCTAGATTACAATATCGTTTATCAAGTATGAAACATCATGTATTGTTTATAAAATATGTATAATATTCAAATTATTATTAATTAGAAATTTACTATAGTAATTAAACCACATTATGATTTTAGATATGAGTACTGTATATATATATATATATATATATATATATAAATATAAATATACATTTATATATATTTATATATAAATGTATTTATATATATATTTATATATAAATATACATTCATATATATATATATATATATATATATATATATATAAAATATACATTTATATATATATTTATATATAAATGTATTTATATATATATATATATATATTTTGCAACTAACCCTTTTTATCATTTATTTTATTATTCTGATTATTTAATTGTTGTGTTTTAGAAGTTTTACTTTTTCTGGTACTTGAACAAGATCCCATGTTAATTTCAAATACATGAATGATACTTGACACCCGCACTACCACACGCCACCATTAGACACTCCCACTCCGTTTTCGTTATTTAATGATATTTTACAATTATACTTTAATTTGTAAATACGTAACGTATTGCGATGTATATATATATTGTGTTAAATATATTTAAATATTAAACCATATTATAAAATAAATATAGATATATAAATATACTATATAAAAATAGCACGACATTTAGATGAAATAAGATAATTTGCACATCGAAAAAAAGTATTAGCATATTTATTAAAATCATTAATAAAATAAGAATTTTTAATGTTACGAACACATTAAAATATATTCAAATTAATATATTATATTAATATATTATTTAATATATTAGTTAATATATTATAACATAAAATAATATATAGTATAAATATCGACACATGTGATGACACTATTATACTTATGAATTGTCGTATCAAAAAATATTGAAGCCTTATCTATACAGATAGAAAATACAGACATCAAATGTCGATATTAAATTATTATTTATATTTAATGTTGACAAATTAGATGCATAAGCATGTCAAAATGTAAAAACACGATAATAAAATATACTTGGATACAAATTAATATTCATTTTTTCTTTGGATTGCATATTGAATTACATATGAAATAAAGATTGTAAAATATATATAGTTTAATTTATATATATCTATAACCTCTACTATCATCACCTGCTAACAACATGTATTGTTCTTCCTCGTAATCAGAAATATATGATAACTAGTATTATTTAGTAAAACATTACAAGGGTGTATACAAGTATATCACAAGGTAATTCATTTTAACACTACCATAATGGTTACCTATCATCAAATACATCAATCAACGACACTATATTATATATATATATATATAAATAAATATATATATATAGCATCGGAGTCAAGTTACTTTACAGAATGTCTACTGATATACAGATTCTAATGGGAAAATTTGCTATATATACAATTGCATGGGGGATAATTTCTGGACATGGATATAATATGCCTCGAACCATAAGAAAACTCGCATCAATGACATCTGAATGTTCCTTTCAAAGTGGTCAAAAGTATGCGACTTGATTTGAGGAGTTGCTGGTCAGATACTTTCTTAAATTATCCTTCTCGAGGTTATATTGCCAGAAGTCTTCATAGTTGCATAATGTCCAACATGTTGTTACCCAACTTATATCTCAAAACTAACGCACGCAGTTCGCCTTCGAGTTCTTCCAGTTAATTCTTACACTGGATCAGCTGATTCTACGCCTAGAAAATGTTAAAGTGACATATAAACCTCTATACATTGTAATAATTGTAAAACTCAGCTATCGCACATGAATAATGGGCTTAACCAGTACATTAATGCTATATTTAGTTTAATTTTGCCTAAATATTTAACACAAACTAGACTTCACCCCGAGCTGAGAACTAAAACTTGATATAATGATTGAGATCGAGAGCTGAACATATATAGTCGATATATAGTCGATATATAGTCGATATATAGTCGATATATAGTCGATATCATAATCGCATTAGACGATTGCAAGAACTTTGATAATTATACTCGTAGTAGGATCTCAAAATAATCTCATCTAAAATGTGTTATTTAATATGTTATAGATAATCTTAGATAGGAAATTATGTTTTAAAAGAAGAACTAAACATATCATCAAAGTAGAAAAAGCTAAATAACTCTAGCCACACGATTGAAGGTAATGGAGCGATTCTTTCTGAGTTTATGTATCTTTTAGTATTATTCTTGTGTTTTTAGCATTTTCAATATTGTATACACTTTTCAATTGTTTTTATATTTTAATTGTCTTATTTATAAGTTTTTTATTTCATAGTTTTATTTCGTTATTTTATTGTTTTTACATTATAATTCGGTTTAATTTATATTTATGTGTACCTTAGTTTTTATTGGCTCAACACATTTAATGAAGATGTCTTTATTATCATCATACTTATTTAATTGTCAATCAAGTCTTCTGATCTTTTTATATATATATATATAAATATATATATATATATATATATATATATATATATATATATATATATATATTATCATTGATAAGTCTTACTCAGAACTGTACACATTTCTGTGAATAAATGTATAACGGTATAACGGTCGTCGCATATGAACGTTGTTTCAATCAATAAGAAAATAGTATATGTTTATTGAAGTTCATTTGGCTGTAGTTCAGAAATTTCTAGAAGATGATTTATTTCAAATATTGATAAAGATTTGTAAATTATTCAACGAACACTAACATATAAATAATTATGAAAATTCTACTAATACAATTTTATGGAAGAATTAATTGAGAATACTATTAAGATTTCAACTAAAATATGAAATGAATAAACCATGGAAGTAATAACTTAAAACCTAAAGGCCATGGAGATATATTATGGGAATTATTATGTATTTTAAACTCATATTATCCAACTCCGTCTGATAATTTCATTAAAATAAATTTATAAATTGTTTTAATGATAATCATCCAATACTTACCAATACTAATAAATTCAGTTACAAAATATGAAACTTCATTTATTTTCAGTTTTGTAACATCTCTATTTCTTTTTATCAATTATAATTTGTATCAAATTTTACTCTACTTTCCAAATAATAGTCATTATTCTAATAATGTTAATGAAAATTATAAATATTATAATTTCATCACTTGATAATTACCATCTCATTTACTTTATTTAATTACTTCATACAGATAATATCAACCTAATTTAATATAATATAATATCCATTAGATTTACTTAAATAGGATTTCATGGATGTATCAAATACTCGTTTGGGTTATCAAACTATAAACATAAATACGTATACTTCTTTTTACTAGTCATATAAGAATATTACTCGACGTTTATACGTTATTCCTAACAAGTACAATAAAGATACGTATCTGGTTACTAGTTATTGTTATTAATTAGAGAGTAATATGTTGTAAAAGCATTTCAAAGTATATGGTTTCATTCAAGAAATTAGAAATATATTGAAATTCATGTTTTAGTAATGAATTATAACTAATGAGGTCTATAGATATGCTAAATAAATACTATAGACATACTAGAGACATGCCATATACATGCTATATACATACTATATACATACTATATACATACTATATACATACTATGTACATGATATAGACATGATATATATATGCTATATAAATGCTATAGACATACTAGAGACATGCTATATACATAATATAGACATGCTATAGACATGTTATAGATATTATATATACATCATATAGACATGCTATAGACTAGCTATATCATGTGTAATACAATCGTTGTAATAAAATTTTAAGGAAAAAAATATTTGAATATAATTTATAACTTGAAGATATAGATATAAATATAGATAGGTTTACAATATAATTCTGTAAATATCAATATATATATATATATATATATATATATATGCTTGGCGTCTCAATAATAAATATATATTTATTGATGTCGTAAGGTTTATCTAAACCCGAGTATTATTACTGGATGTAAATAATATCACTTCAACGTGTATGTAATTACGTCATATTTAACACATAAACAAAAATAAAGCAATGCAGGAATTATGCGCAGGACCGAGCGGTGAGCGGAGTTTCGCACACACACACATACACACACACACACATATATATACGCGCGCGCGCGCACAAGTACATATACACATACATATATACACATATAACATACACAAGACATAATACGGTTTCTGACAAGGACATCATGAAACGATTCTACATTAACTTTTTGAAGACTTTACTTTTCACTGGATAATGACAAACCTTATAACAACTAATAATATTTGACTTATAATCTCCTTTTCGACAAAGTTGACTTTAATAGATAATAAAAATATTACAAAATATTACTAAAATATTGTCTTCTTATGGTTTAGGAACTTTCATTTAAGAGAAGTTTCTCTATCGAAATTAATAATTTAATATTATCGGTTCAAAATCAAATAAAGCACGAAGTTCCGAATGAATCCATACTATCCCCTATAATATTAACTATATTTGTAACACCCATTTAATATGTATTTAATAAATACAAGTATAAATTATAATCTTTATGCCGATTATATTGAATTACATTCACACATAGCCTCAACAGATCAACTAAAGAACTGCCTTAATGACTTGTATTACTGGCTGACGACAAATGACTTAAGTACTTAAGTCATTTGTTTAATTACTACAGAACTCTACTAAAACTTGCTCATTAATATGTCCACTGCTAAAATGAATATACAACTTGCATTCTCAAAGAATTTCATTCACAATTTGCCAATTAAACAATCTGAGTCGACAAAATATCTTGGAGTCGAATTTGACAACAAGCTTAACTTTGACAAATACAATATTTACTGAAACAAACCACTGCTTTACATTTATATAACCTATACAACTCCAACCTTACATAAATAATACTGCCTCTTTATAAAGTATACTTTCACATTCTCTAATACTATCTCGAATAAACTATTGCAATACTTTACTCACTGGACAGATTAAGACTACAATTAAAAGGATTGACGCAATTATTAACAGAAGTTTCCGCTTAATTTACAAACCCAAACAATATGACTACACTACAAGCATTACTGAATTACAAGACAGTATCAACAAACTGATACTAATTTATTTAAACGCATGTTAAAAATCTTCTTGCTAAGAAATGAATAATCACCTTTCCTATATTTTATAACTTACTCATACACACTTATATTCTATAAAACTTACCTATAGGTAAGACTAGTCACGCTTCACTACTTTTATTTTAAATTTTACCATAGCGTCATTTGTATTCATTTATTAACATACTGTAGAATATTTATCAACACTTACATACATATACATACACACGCACATGCATACATACACATATGCACATACACACACACACACACACACACACACACACACACACACACACACACACACACACACACACACACACATATATACACACACATATATATATATATATTTTTTAAAATCATCTTTTATACATTTTGATTGATGTTATATTTGACAATCTTTAGATTGTTCACGATAGTTATAACTGATTATTAATGTATGGAGTTAATAATAATATAAATAATAATAATAATGTAAATAATAATAATAATCATATTTATTATTATTAAACTTATTCTTGATATACTTAATTTACAAAAATTATTAATATAATAATAATTATAAATTGATAATATAACACTAACACTCTAATTTATTGCTTATATAATTATTATGTTAATTTATGTAAAACTTATATAAAAGTTGTAATGAATTTTATAACAGATAAAATGTAAAATGAAAGAGTATTTATAATTTCCACACCCTGTCAGTAATTAATTACATTACATCTATTACAAATTCTTAAAACTCATATGTAAATATATTCTAGATTATATTATTTATTATAAAAAAATCAGTATGTTGTATCCCATAAGTATATGGATATATTAATATTGTAGAAACATTTTTAATCTATCAATAAAAAATATCCAAAATATATTAAACATCATATTTTAAAATTTAACTAAAAAATTACGTTGGATTTTTTGGATAAAAAAGATGAAATTCTTTAAAAAGATTAGTTTATAATAAATTATATATTTGCTTTTCTAAAAACACTACTTACACATAATAAACAATACTTTGCCATAGAATTTGTCTAATTGTTAATCTTTCCTTTTAAAAATATTTTGTACTTTGATGTAACTGATTTCTATTTTATAATAACATCTTTTTTATTTGTTTTATTATAAAATTGATAACCTCTTACTTGGAAATCAATATTTTACTTATTTTACCATTTTACTTAATTTTAATATTTTATTTCCTACGAATTGCAAGAATCTTAATTACTATAATTACTATTTTTTTAATAGTAATAAAAAATGAATTCATTCATTCATTTTTTGTAATATATCACTTTATTAAATATGGGTATAGGTACAAAGTTAACTTTGTACTCGATACCCATATTTAATTAAGTGATATATATACATCAAACTTATTTGATATTCAATTAGTTTCCTTAAATAGTAGTATATATAAGGTGACTTAAATACAACATTTACTCACTACATGGTTTTGTATACTTATTTCCACGATACAACAGATTCACGAACCTTTGGAAAATATAAATAAATACATATTAAAAAATATTAATTATATAATAAAACAATAATTATTATATATTGATTATGAATTAAATAAATTCTGACAAGAATTTAAGTAGTTTATTTTATTTCTTTACAATAATGATTATAATTGATTTGAAAGTAAATGGATGTATTTTAATACAAATAAAATATAATAATACATTCTTGGGAAATATTATATAATATAAAGAATGAATAAATAATACATAATTAACAATCAATAATCTTGTTAATCTTGATCTAGAATGAAATATAGGCACATTAGGGATCACACTACCTAAACAGTGAAAGTAAGTCATATATAAGTAAAGTGTACAGATTAGTTTATCGAAGTCTTATATTGTTATTATATATTATATAAGCGGTTATTAAATAGTATTAAATAGTATAAAATAGTTAATATATTATTAAGTTATACAATGTATGGACATATCCTGTCTCATATCCTTTAATATCAAAGGTGGGAATGAAATAGTGTAAGCTGAAAAATCTGTTTCCCTTGAACAAACCACATTGTTTAATAGATGTTGTATAATTAATATAAATCAGAATTAGTGATAAAACAACATATCATAAAATGCCAAATTTACTATCTGTTTCCAAAAGTATACGATCTCTAACGAAATCTTCACTTATGTCCACTTTCAACTTTCCTGAAATAAATTAGAAGTAAATTAAAATTAAACTTAAAGTAAAAAAAATGTAAATGAATAATTCTAAAGATGTAAGATATAAAAGATTTAAAATACAAATAATATAATAATACAAATAATATATAAATCTGTCAATTAGGGGGTGTCTATAGTTACTATATATCCTATATATATAGTTAGTGTATATCCTATGTCTATAGTTAGTGTATATCCTATATTTAAAGTTAGTGTATATCATATATCTAAAGTTAGTATATATCATTTATCTATAGTTAGTGTATATTCTATATCTAAGGTTAGTGTATATAATATATCTAAGGTTAGTGTATATAATATATCTATAGTTAGTAGATATATCCTCTGCTAATAATTAGTAGCAGACTTCTCTAACTTAATATATCATTGATGGAACCAGCGTGATCTCCTTCATAATTTGCAGGCAAGAACTCCAAGGGAAGTGAAGACAACTCTAATTCTTTATAAACCTCCGGTAGGGAACACATTTTTATCTGAAGACAAATAATAGAAAATTAGTGAAAATGAGAAATCTTTTTTTAAATAGGTAATTGAGTTTTGGGAAAATGTGTTATTAATGGTAGTTATCAATGGTGTGTATAAAATATATATTAGTGTTGAGTTGGTGTTGGAATATAAAATGAATGTTAGATGAATTTATATAGGGTTTTACTCGACATCTAGTATTCTATGAAGTAATGAATTGGGGTGTTATTGGAGTATTAATTAAAATTTGATAATGAGTATAACCAAATAACTAACCCTTGCTACAATTTTCTTAGGTAGAAATGGTTTGATTAGTGCAAAAAGCATATAAATCAAGTAACCTGCATTAATAACATGAATCCTTTTAACACGAGCAGGAAATCCCTGTATGTATATAATGTTTATATATCATGTAGTTATATGTATATAATGTGTATATATATTGTAGTTATATATATGTGTATATATCATATATTTATATGTATATAATGTGTATATATCATGTATTTATATGTATATAATGTGTATATATCATGTATTTATATGTATATAATGTGTATATATCATGTAGTTATATGTATATAATGTGTATATATCATGTATTTATATGTATATAATGTGTATATATCATGTATTTATATGTATATAATGTGTATATATCATGTATTTATATGTATATAATGTGTATATATCATGTAGTTATATGTATATAATGTGTATATATATTGTAGTTATATATATGTGTATATATCATATATTTTTATGTATATAATGTGTATATATCATGTAGTTATATGTATATAATGTATATATATCATGTATTTATATGTATATAATGTATATATATCATGTAGTTATATGTATATAATGTGTATATATCATGTATTTATATGTATATAATGTGTATATATCAAGTAGTTGTATGTATATAATGTGTATATATCATGTATTTATATGTATATAATGTGTATATATCATGTATTTATATGTATATAATGTATATATATCATGTATTTATATGTATATAATGTGTATATATCATGTATTTATATGTATATAATGTGTATATATATCATGTAGTTATATGTATATAATGTGTATATATAATGTAGTTATATGTATATAATGTATATATATCATGTATTTATATGTATATAATGTGTATATATCATGTATTTATATGTATATAATGTGTATATATCATGTAGTTATATGTATATAATGTGTATATATATTGTAGTTATATATATGTGTATATATCATGTATTTATATGTATATATATCATGTATTTATATGTATATAATGTGTATATATCATGTATTTATATGTATATAATGTGTATATATCATGTATTTATATGTATATAATGTGTATATATCATGTAGTTATATGTATATAATGTGTATATATCATGTAGTTATATGTATATAATGTGTATATATCATGTAGTTATATGTATATAATGTGTATATATCATGTATTTATATGTATATAATGTGTATATATATTGTAGTTATATATATGTGTATATATAATATATTTATATGTATATAATGTGTATATATCATGTATTTATATGTATATAATGTGTATATATCATATATTTATATGTATATAATGTGTATATATCATGTATTTATATGTATATAATGTGTATATATCATGTATTTATATGTATATAATGTGTATATATTATGTAGTTGTATGTATATAATGTGTATATATCATGTATTTATATGTATATAATGTGTATATATCATGTATTTCTATGTATATAATGTGTATATATCATGTATTTATATGTATATAATGTGTATATATCATGTATTTATATGTATATAATGTGTATATATCATGTATTTATATGTATATAATATGTATATATCATGTATTTATATGTATATAATGTGTATATATCATGTAGTTATATGTATATAATGTGTATATATCATTTATTAATATATATGTAATATGTATATATCATGTAGTAATATGTATAATGTGTATTTATATGTATATAATGTATATATATGATGTATTAATATGTTGTTTACACATTAAAATTAATTTACATTTATAATATGAAAATTAGTTTATTGAAAGTTCTTTTATTAAAGAATGATGAGTTTCATAATTTCTAAGTGAATAAATAAAAAGTATGGACATTAAAGAAGTAATAGAATTGCAGTGATTAAATGAACAGGAAGATATAACAGTAAGTATTGAAGAGGAACAGGAAGATAAGAAAGTAAGTATTGAAGAGGAACAGGAAGATAAGAAAGTAAGTATTGAAGTGAACAGGAAGATAAGAAAGTAAGTATTGAAGTGAACAGGAAGATAAGAAAGTAAGTATTGAAGAGGAACAGGAAGATAAGAAAGTAAGTATTGAAGTGAACAGGAAGATAAGAAAGTAAGTATTGAAGTGAACAGGAAGATAAGAAAGTAAGTATTGAAGTGAACAGGAAGATAAGAAAGTAAGTATTGAAGAGGAACAGGAAGATAAGAAGGTAAGTATTAAAGAGGAACAGGAAGATAAGAAAGTAAGTATTGAAGTGAACAGGAAGATAAGAAAGTAAGTATTAAAGAGGAACAGGAAGATAAGAAAGTAAGTATTGAAGTGAACAGGAAGATAAGAAAGTAAGTATTGAAGAGGAACAGGAAGATAAGAAGGTAAGTATTAAAGAGGAACAGGAAGATAAGAAAGTAAGTATTGAAGTGAACAGGAAGATAAGAAAGTAAGTATTAAAGTGAATAGGAAGATAAGAAAGTAAGTATTGAAGTGAACAGGAAGATAAGAAAGTAAGTATTGAAGTGAATAGGAAGATAAGAAAGTAAATATTGAAGTGAACAGGAAGATAAGAAAGTAAGTATTTAAGTGAACAGGAAGATAAGAAAGTAAGTATTGAAGTGAACAGGAAGATAAGAAAGTAAGTATTGAAGTGAACAGGATTATAAGAAAGTAAGTATTGAAGTGAACAGGAAGATAAGAAAGTAAGTATTAAAGAGGAACAGGAAGATAAGAAAGTAAGTATTGAAGTGAACATGAAGATAAGAAAGTAAGTATTGAAGTGAACAGGAAGATAAGAAAGTAAGTATTGAAGTGAATAGGAAGATAAGAAAGTAAGTATTGAAGTGAAAAGGAAGATAAGAAAGTAAGTATTGAAGTGAACAGGAAGATAAGAAAGTAAGTATTGAAGTGAACAATAAGATAAGAAAGTAAGTATTGAAGTGAACAGGAAGATAAGAAAGTAAGTATTGAAGTGAACAGGAAGATAAGAAAGTAAGTATTGAAGTGAACAGGAAGATAAGAAAGTAAGTATTGAAGTGAACAGGAAGATAAGAAAGTAAGTATTGAAGTAAACAGGAAGATAAGAAAGTAAGTATTGAAGTGAACAGGAAGATAAGAAAGTAAGTATTGAAGTGAACAGGAAGATAAGAAAGTAAGTATTGAAGTGAACAGGAAGATAAGAAAGTAAGTATTGAAGTGAACAGGAAGATAAGAAAGTAAGTATTGAAGAGGAAGAGGAAGATAAGAAAGTAAGTATTGAAGTGAACAGGAAGATAAGAAAGTAAGTATTGAAGTGAACAGGAAGATAAGAAAGTAAATATTGAAGTGAACAGGAAGATAAGAAAGTAAGTATTGAAGTGAACAGGAAGATAAGAAAGTAAGTATTGAAGTGAACAGGAAGATAAGAAAGTAAGTATTGAAGTGAAAAGGAAGATAAGAAAGTAAGTATTGAAGTGAACAGGAAGATAAGAAAGTAAGTATTGAAGAGGAAGAGGAAGATAAGAAAGTAAGTATTGAAGTGAACAGGAAGATAAGAAAGTAAGTATTGAAGTGAACAGGAAGATAAGAAAGTAAGTATTGAAGTGAACAGGAAGATAAGAAAGTAAGTATTGAAGTGAACAGGAAGATAAGAAAGTAAGTATTGAAGTGAACAGGAAGATAAGAAAGTAAGTATTGAAGTGAACAGGAAGATAAGAAAGTAAGTATTGAAGTGAACAGGAAGATAAGAAAGTAAGTATTGAAGTGAACAGGAAGATAAGAAAGTAAGTATTGAAGTGAACAGGAAGATAAGAAAGTAAGTATTGAAGTGAACAGGAAGATAAGAAAGTAAGTATTGAAGTGAACAGGAAGATAAGAAAGTAAGTATTGAAGTGAACAGGAAGATAAGAAAGTAAGTATTAAAGAGGAACAGGAAGATAAGAAAGTAAGTATTGAAGTGAACAGGAAGATAAGAAAGTAAGTATTGAAGTGAACAGGAAGATAAGAAAGTAAGTATTGAAGTGAACAGGAAGATAAGAAAGTAAGTATTAAAGAGGAACAGGAAGATAAGAAAGTAAGTATTGAAGTAAACAGGAAGATAAGAAAGTAAGTATTGAAGTGAACAGGAAGATAAGAAAGTAAGTATTGAAGAGGAACAGGAAGATAAGAAAGTAAGTATTGAAGTGAACAGGAAGATAAGAAAGTAAGTATTGAAGTGAACAGGAAGATAAGAAAGTAAGTATTGAAGTGAACAGGAAGATAAGAAAGTAAGTATTGAAGTGAACAGGAAGATAAGAAAGTAAGTATTGAAGTGAACAGGAAGATAAGAAAGTAAGTATTGAAGTGAACAGGAAGATAAGAAAGTAAGTATTGAAGTGAACAGGAAGATAAGAAAGTAAGTATTGAAGTGAACAGGAAGATAAGAAAGTAAGTATTGAAGTGAACATGAAGATAAGAAAGTAAGTATTGAAGTGAACATGAAGATAAGAAAGTAAGTATTGAAGTGAACATGAAGATAAGAAAGTAAGTATTAAAGAGGAACAGGAAGATAAGAAAGTAAGTATTGAAGTGAACAGGAAGATAAGAAAGTAAGTATTGAAGTGAACATGAAGATAAGAAAGTAAGTATTGAAGTGAACAGGAAGATAAGAAAGTAAGTATTGAAGTGAACAGGAAGATAAGAAAGTAAGTATTAAAGTGAACAGGAAGATAAGAAAGTAAGTATTGAAGTGAACAGGAAGATAAGAAAGTAAGTATTAAAGAGGAACAGGAAGATAAGAAAGTAAGTATTGAAGTGAACAGGAAGATAAGAAAGTAAGTATTGAAGTGAACAGTAAGATAAGAAAGTAAGTATTGAAGTGAACAGGAAGATAAGAAAGTAAGTATTGAAGTGAACAGGAAGATAAGAAAGTAAGTATTGAAGTGAACAGGAAGATAAGAAAGTAAGTATTGAAGTGAACAGGAAGATAAGAAAGTAAGTATTAAAGAGGAACAGGAAGATAAGAAAGTAAGTATTGAAGTGAACAGGAAGATAAGAAAGTAAGTATTGAAGTGAACATGAAGATAAGAAAGTAAGTATTGAAGTGAACAGGAAGATAAGAAAGTAAGTATTGAAGTGAACAGGAAGATAAGAAAGTAAGTATTGAAGTGAATAGGAAGATAAGAAAGTAAGTATTGAAGTGAACAGGAAGATAAGAAAGTAAGTATTGAAGTGAATAGGAAGATAAGAAAGTAAGTATTGAAGTGAACAGGAAGATAAGAAAGTAAGTATTGAAGAGGAAGAGGAAGATAAGAAAGTAAGTATTGAAGTGAACAGGAAGATAAGAAAGTAAGTATTGAAGTGAACATGAAGATAAGAAAGTAAGTATTGAAGTGAACAGGAAGATAAGAAAGTAAGTATTGAAGTGAACAGTAAGATAAGAAAGTAAGTATTGAAGTGAACAGGAAGATAAGAAAGTAAGTATTGAAGTGAACAGGAAGATAAGAAAGTAAGTATTGAAGTGAACAGGAAGATAAGAAAGTAAGTATTGAAGTGAACAGGAAGATAAGAAAGTAAGTATTAAAGAGGAACAGGAAGATAAGAAAGTAAGTATTGAAGTGAACAGGAAGATAAGAAAGTAAGTATTGAAGTGAACATGAAGATAAGAAAGTAAGTATTGAAGTGAACAGGAAGATAAGAAAGTAAGTATTGAAGTGAACAGGATTATAAGAAAGTAAGTATTGAAGTGAACAGGAAGATAAGAAAGTAAGTATTGAAGTGAATAGGAAGATAAGAAAGTAAGTATTGAAGTGAACAGGAAGATAAGAAAGTAAGTATTGAAGAGGAAGAGGAAGATAAGAAAGTAAGTATTGAAGTGAACAGGAAGATAAGAAAGTAAGTATTGAAGTGAACATGAAGATAAGAAAGTAAGTATTGAAGTGAACAGGAAGATAAGAAAGTAAGTATTGAAGTGAACAGTAAGATAAGAAAGTAAGTATTGAAGTGAACAGGAAGATAAGAAAGTAAGTATTGAAGAGGAACAGGAAGATAAGAAAGTAAGTATTAAAGTGAACAGGAAGATAAGAAAGTAAGTATTGAAGTGAACAGTAAGATAAGAAAGTAAGTATTGAAGTGAATAGGAAGATAAGAAAGTAAGTATTAAAGTGAATAGGAAGATAAGAAAGTAAGTATTGAAGTGAACAGGAAGATAAGAAAGTAAGTATTGAAGTGAACAGGAAGATAAGAAAGTAAGTATTGAAGTGAAAAGGAAGATAAGAAAGTAAGTATTGAAGTGAACAGGAAGATAAGAAAGTAAGTATTGAAGTGAACAGTAAGATAAGAAAGTAAGTATTAAAGAGGAACAGGAAGATAAGAAAGTAAGTATTGAAGTGAACAGGAAGATAAGAAAGTAAGTATTAAAGAGGAACAGGAAGATAAGAAAGTAAGTATTGAAGTGAACAGTAAGATAAGAAAGTAAGTATTGAAGTGAACAGGAAGATAAGAAAGTAAGTATTGAAGTGAACAGGAAGATAAGAAAGTAAGTATTAAAGTGAACAGGAAGATAAGAAAGTAAGTATTGAAGTGAACAGTAAGATAAGAAAGTAAGTATTGAAGTGAATAGGAAGATAAGAAAGTAAGTATTAAAGTGAATAGGAAGATAAGAAAGTAAGTATTGAAGTAAACAGGAAGATAAGAAAGTAAGTATTGAAGTGAACAGTAAGATAAGAAAGTAAGTATTGAAGTGAACAGGAAGATAAGAAAGTAAGTATTGAAGTGAACATGAAGATAAGAAAGTAAGTATTGAAGTGAACAGGAAGATAAGAAAGTAAGTATTGAAGTGAACAGTAAGATAAGAAAGTAAGTATTGAAGTGAACAGTAAGATAAGAAAGTAAGTATTGAAGTGAACAGGAAGATAAGAAAGTAAGTATTGAAGTGAACAGGAAGATAAGAAAGTAAGTATTGAAGTGAACAGGAAGATAAGAAAGTAAATATTGAAGTGAACAGGAAGATAAGAAAGTAAGTATTGAAGTGAACAGGAAGATAAGAAAGTAAGTATTGAAGAGGAACAGGAAGATAAGAAAGTAAGTATTGAAGTGAACAGGAAGATAAGAAAGTAAGTATTAAAGTGAACAGGAAGATAAGAAAGTAAGTATTGAAGAGGAACAGGAAGATAAGAAAGTAAGTATTGAAGTAAACAGGAAGATAAGAAAGTAAGTATTAAAGAGGAACAGGAAGATAAGAAAGTAAGTATTGAAGTGAACAGTAAGATAAGAAAGTAAGTATTGAAGTGAACAGGAAGATAAGAAAGTAAGTATTGAAGTGAACAGGAAGATAAGAAAGTAAGTATTGAAGTGAACAGGAAGATAAGAAAGTAAGTATTGAAGTGAACAGGAAGATAAGAAAGTAAATATTGAAGTGAACAGGAAGATAAGAAAGTAAGTATTGAAGTGAACAGGAAGATAAGAAAGTAAGTATTGAAGTGAACAGGAAGATAAGAAAGTAAGTATTAAAGTGAACATGAAGATAAGAAAGTAAGTATTGAAGTGAACAGGAAGATAAGAAAGTAAATATTGAAGTGAACAGGAAGATAAGAAAGTAAATATTGAAGTAAACAGGAAGATAAGAAAGTAAGTATTGAAGTGAACAGGAAGATAAGAAAGTAAGTATTGAAGTGAATAGGAAGATAAGAAAGTAAGTATTAAAGAGGAACAGGAAGATAAGAAAGTAAGTATTGAAGTGAACAGGAAGATAAGAAAGTAAGTATTGAAGTGAACAGGAAGATAAGAAAGTAAGTATTGAAGTGAACATGAAGATAAGAAAGTAAGTATTGAAGTGAACAGGAAGATAAGAAAGTAAATATTGAAGTGAACAGGAAGATAAGAAAGTAAATATTGAAGTAAACAGGAAGATAAGAAAGTAAGTATTGAAGTGAACAGGAAGATAAGAAAGTAAGTATTGAAGTGAAAAGGAAGATAAGAAAGTAAGTATTGAAGTGAACAGGAAGATAAGAAAGTAAGTATTAAAGAGGAACAGGAAGATAAGAAAGTAAGTATTGAAGTGAACAGGAAGATAAGAAAGTAAGTATTGAAGTGAACAGGAAGATAAGAAAGTAAGTATTAAAGAGGAACAGGAAGATAAGAAAGTAAGTATTGAAGTGAACAGGAAGATAAGAAAGTAAGTATTGAAGTGAACAGGAAGATAAGAAAATAAGTATTAAAGTGAACAGGAAGATAAGAAAGTAAGTATTAAAGAGGAACAGGAAGATAAGAAAGTAAGTATTGAAGTGAACAGGAAGATAAGAAAGTAAGTATTGAAGTGAACAGGAAGATAAGAAAGTAAATATTGAAGTGAACAGGAAGATAAGAAAGTAAGTATTAAAGTGAACAGGAAGATAAGAAAGTAAGTATTAAAGAGGAACAGGAAGATAAGAAAGTAAGTATTGAAGTGAACAGGAAGATAAGAAAGTAAGTATTGAAGTGAACAGGAAGATAAGAAAGTAAGTATTGAAGTGAACAGTAAGATAAGAAAGTAAGTATTGAAGTGAACAGGAAGATAAGAAAGTAAGTATTGAAGTGAACAGGAAGATAAGAAAGTAAGTATTGAAGTGAACAGGAAGATAAGAAAGTAAGTATTGAAGTGAACAGGAAGATAAGAAAGTAAGTATTGAAGTGAACAGGAAGATAAGAAAGTAAGTATTAAAGAGGAACAGGAAGATAAGAAAGTAAGTATTGAAGTAAACAGGAAGATAAGAAAGTAAGTATTGAAGAGGAACAGGAAGATAAGAAAGTAAGTATTGAAGAGGAACAGGAAGATAAGAAAGTAAGTATTAAAGAGGAACAGGAAGATAAGAAAGTAAGTATTGAAGTGAACAGGAAGATAAGAAAGTAAGTATTGAAGTGAAAAGGAAGATAAGAAAGTAAGTATTGAAGTGAACAGGAAGATAAGAAAGTAAGTATTGAAGTGAACAGGAAGATAAGAAAGTAAGTATTGAAGTGAACAGGAAGATAAGAAAGTAAGTATTGAAGTGAACAGGAAGATAAGAAAGTAAGTATTGAAGTGAACAGGAAGATAAGAAAGTAAGTATTAAAGAGGAACAGGAAGATAAGAAAGTAAGTATTGAAGTAAACAGGAAGATAAGAAAGTAAGTATTAAAGAGGAACAGGAAGATAAGAAAGTAAGTATTGAAGTGAACAGGAAGATAAGAAAGTAAGTATTGAAGTGAAAAGGAAGATAAGAAAGTAAGTATTGAAGTGAACAGGAAGATAAGAAAGTAAGTATTGAAGTGAACAGGAAGATAAGAAAGTAAGTATTGAAGTGAACAGGAAGATAAGAAAGTAAGTATTAAAGAGGAACAGGAAGATAAGAAAGTAAGTATTGAAGTGAACAGGAAGATAAGAAAGTAAGTATTGAAGTGAACAGGAAGATAAGAAAGTAAGTATTGAAGTGAACAGGAAGATAAGAAAGTAAGTATTGAAGTGAACAGGAAGATAAGAAAGTAAGTATTGAAGTGAACAGGAAGATAAGAAAGTAAGTATTGAAGTGAACAGGAAGATAAGAAAGTAAGTATTGAAGTGAACAGGAAGATAAGAAAGTAAGTATTGAAGTAAACAGGAAGATAAGAAAGTAAGTATTGAAGAGGAACAGGAAGATAAGAAAGTAAGTATTGAAGTGAACAGGAAGATAAGAAAGTAAGTATTGAAGTGAAAAGGAAGATAAGAAAGTAAGTATTGAAGTGAACAGGAAGATAAGAAAGTAAGTATTAAAGAGGAACAGGAAGATAAGAAAGTAAGTATTGAAGTGAACAGGAAGATAAGAAAGTAAGTATTGAAGTGAACAGGAAGATAAGAAAGTAAGTATTGAAGTGAACAGGAAGATAAGAAAGTAAGTATTAAAGAGGAACAGGAAGATAAGAAAGTAAGTATTGAAGTGAACAGGAAGATAAGAAAGTAAGTATTGAAGAGAAACAGGAAGATAAGAAAGTAAGTATTAAAGAGGAACAGGAAGATAAGAAAGTAAGTATTGAAGTGAACAGGAAGATGAGAAAGTAAGTATTGAAGTAAACAGGAAGATAAGAAAGTAAGTATTGAAGAGGAACAGGAAGATAAGAAAGTAAGTATTGAAGTAAACAGGAAGATAAGAAAGTAAGTATTGAAGAGAAACAGGAAGATAAGAAAGTAAGTATTGAAGTGAACAGTAAGATAAGAAAGTAAGTATTAAAGAGGAACAGGAAGATAAGAAAGTAAGTATTAAAGAGGAACAGGAAGATAAGAAAGTAAGTATTGAAGAGGAAGAGGAAGATAAGAAAGTAAGTATTGAAGTGAACAGGAAGATAAGAAAGTAAGTATTGAAGAGGAACAGGAAGATAAGAAAGTAAGTATTAAAGTGAACAGGAAGATAAGAAAGTAAGTATTAAAGAGGAACAGGAAGATAAGAAAGTAAGTATTAAAGAGGAACAGGAAGATAAGAAAGTAAGTATTGAAGTAAACAGGAAGATAAGAAAGTAAGTATTGAAGAGAAACAGGAAGATAAGAAAGTAAGTATTGAAGTGAACAGGAAGATAAGAAAGTAAGTATTGAAGAGGAACAGGAAGATAAGAAAGTAAGTATTAAAGAGGAACAGGAAGATAAGAAAGTAAGTATTGAAGTAAACAGGAAGATAAGAAAGTAAGTATTGAAGAGAAACAGGAAGATAAGAAAGTAAGTATTGAAGTGAACAGGAAGATAAGAAAGTAAGTATTGAAGTGAACAGGAAGATAAGAAAGTAAGTATTGAAGAGGAACAGGAAGATAAGAAAGTAAGTATTGAAGAGGAAGAGGAAGATAAGAAAGTAAGTATTGAAGTGAACAGGAAGATAAGAAAGTAAGTATTGAAGAGGAACAGGAAGATAAGAAAGTAAGTATTAAAGAGGAACAGGAAGATAAGAAAGTAAGTATTGAAGTGAACAGGAAGATAAGAAAGTAAGTATTGAAGTAAACAGGAAGATAAGAAAGTAAGTATTGAAGAGAAACAGGAAGATAAGAAAGTAAGTATTGAAGAGGAACAGGAAGATAAGAAAGTAAGTATTTAAGTGAACAGGAAGATAAGAAAGTAAGTATTGAAGAGGAACAGGAAGATAAGAAAGTAAGTATTGAAGTAAACAGGAAGATAAGAAAGTAAGTATTGAAGTGAACAGGAAGATAAGAAAGTAAGTATTGAAGAGGAACAGGAAGATAAGAAAGTAAGTATTGAAGTGAACAGGAAGATAAGAAAGTAAGTATTGAAGAGAAACAGGAAGATAAGAAAGTAAGTATTGAAGTGAACAGGAAGATAAGAAAGTAAGTATTGAAGTGAACAGGAAGATAAGAAAGTAAGTATTGAAGTGAACAGGAAGATAAGAAAGTAAGTATTGAAGAGGAACAGGAAGATAAGAAAGTAAGTATTGAAGAGGAACAGGAAGATAAGAAAGTAAGTATTGAAGTAAACAGGAAGATAAGAAAGTAAGTATTGAAGTGAACAGGAAGATAAGAAAGTAAGTATTGAAGAGGAACAGGAAGATAAGAAAGTAAGTATTGAAGTGAACAGGAAGATAAGAAAGTAAGTATTGAAGAGGAACAGGAAGATAAGAAAGTAAGTATTGAAGTGAACAGGAAGATAAGAAAGTAAGTATTGAAGTGAACAGGAAGATAAGAAAGTAAGTATTGAAGAGGAACAGGAAGATAAGAAAGTAAGTATTGAAGTAAACAGGAAGATAAGAAAGTAAGTATTGAAGTGAACAGGAAGATAAGAAAGTAAGTATTGAAGTGAACAGGAAGATAAGAAAGTAAGTATTGAAGTGAACAGGAAGATAAGAAAGTAAGTATTAAAGTGAATAGGAAGATAAGAAAGTAAGTATTGAAGTGAACAGGAAGATAAGAAAGTAAGTATTAAAGAGGAACAGGAAGATAAGAAAGTAAGTATTGAAGAGGAACAGGAAGATAAGAAAGTAAGTATTGAAGTGAACAGGAAGATAAGAAAGTAAGTATTAAAGAGGAACAGGAAGATAAGAAAGTAAGTATTGAAGTGAACAGGAAGATAAGAAAGTAAGTATTGAAGAGAAACAGGAAGATAAGAAAGTAAGTATTGAAGAGGAACAGGAAGTACTGTAGTAAATAATAACATCAACGCATTTTGCCATTGATGACATCTTTTCCAGACTCCAGTACAATTTATGTCGCCATGAAAAATGAGAGCAATCGATGATATAGTGCAAACCATGCTTTTGTACCTGTGAAGATATTAAACATTGGTGTTATTACTCAATACTGGGGTTATTACATTATATACAGAGATTATTACAACATACCTCAATAATTATGCTAATATTTAAAAGAATCATTTGATACAAATTTGTAAACCAGAACAGATGTTAACAGACAATCATACTATGTAGTATATTCAAATGGATACATTTGCCTTTTTATTATATAAATGTTATGTAATATTGCGGTTTTTATATAATACTGTTATAATATTATATGATTTTACATATTTTAGATATAATTATGTAATAAATATTCCCATTTATTGTAAAAAATAAATGTAATGCTTTCAAATATATATAAAATAATTCAGGCAAGAATTATATATGAATAACAAAGGAAGTATTATTATGTTGACCTTTTCATTAAGTAAGTCATAAAAGGTCATAGTAGAAGTGGCTCTGATCACACTGTCGCTGTTGTACTCAGTTGTATATGTGTCTAAAGCACCTGGATAGGAATAATGGACAATGTGAAATCAGGTTCAATTTGAGTTCAAGATTATAAAGATTAAGTTTACTAATAAGACTGAATTAATATTTAGATTTGAGATTAAATTTAAATTAGATTTAAATTTGTTTGCTTCATATTCAATATTGTAATTACATCATAATATAAATGACATCAAACAATAAGGATTCTAAATTTCTACATAACTTATTTACACTAAATTCAACAATACAACCTAAGCTAATGTACTGCGTAGAAAGTGGATCTCACAATAAATTAAGTGATTAGTGTAATCTATGTTGATAATGTGGAAAAAAGAATAAGGGCAACAAAAATCTTTTGATTTATGATTGATTATTTCATAAAATATTATTTTTCGTGTCATGTTTTTTATCCAGCTATGATAAGTTATTAATTTAACTTTGAATTGGTTTTACAACAATGATAATATACATTCATTTTGTGAACTAACCCAATCTTTGTATTAGAACTTTTTCCCCAGATTTATTGTATCCGGGAAGTGGAATGAAATATCTATAAATAGAATTAAAATAAAATAAAGTTAATATAAATAAACATATTTAATAATATATATATACATATTAATTTATCTGTACTAATATTATATAATTTAACTCATATTATAAGCATATACAATTATATAGAATTAATAATGAACATTTTTACATACTTAATATAAATATATATTTAATACCCATAATTTGACAGGTATGATTGATCTGAGCCCATATCATTTATGATTCATGATTATTTATAAACAATGACTCACTTAATCAAACTATATATAGATTAGTGTACACCAATAAAAATGAAATTCAGTGTACTGATATCATTACATACCTTAAGAATTTAAAAATAATAGTACAAATATTCTTTTTAATCATACAACATATTCAATTTGTATGCATTATTCTTATTTAATATGAAAAAACAATAGGTTATATTCAGACTACATATATGTAATATAAAGCTAGTTTAGTGATATTCATATTCAATAACTACTGTTTGATAAAGATCATATGGAGCAAATAATTATGTGAATCCTCCACATAACATGCATGTTGTATTAACCCTGAGCTGAGAACGGCTTGGATGTCATTAGCTCGACTGTCCAACATGCTGAACCAATGAGGTTTAAGAGATTTTGCTTTTAGTGAAGCCCTCAATTTATCTCTGGCTTTTAATTGGTCGAAATCTCGAGTTCTGAGAAAGCGAGACAAATACTGCGTATCTGAATAATAAAAATTTCAAAAAAATTGTAAACAAAAATCATAAACGAGAGATTTGATAAATTTAAAGTTTATAAAAATAAACTATAAACAATGAAAATTAGAATAGTTTACAATTTGCGATAGAAAGTAATTATTTATTACCTTTTAAACATGATAATTTCTCTTGCTTGCACAACCAAATTCTGAGATCATGAACTTCTTGTTTTTCCTATAAAAGAATAATAATTTACGAATGTTTTATTATCTGGTTTGTTCAATTACCATATTTAAGTTGTTTTACTGTGAAACTAATGATTTGCTGGACAATGTAGCTAATTATTCTGGATAGTTATGCAGGTGCAGGTGATAAGATTATATTAGATAGTTAAGAATTTTTTTAAGCAATTAATGATATTGAAATATGTAATTAAATACTAAATTTAATTGTAGGTGATATAATTAAAATGGCATTTTGTAAATTTTACAACTTTTCTAGCATATGTTAATTTTAGAAATAATTTAAATTGAGTAGTTGAGATGTTAACAAAATAAGTATCTTTGGTATTTATAGTAATATATAATAGATATTAAAAGGATACTATATGATTCTACCTGATTCTACATGAATGTACACAATTCTACAGGATTCTACATGATTCTACAAGATTCTACAGGATTCTATATGATTCAACAAGATTCTACATGATTCTACAGGATTTTACATGATTCTACATAGTTCTACATGATTCTACATAGTTCTACATGATTCTACATAGTTCTACATGATTCTACATGATTCTACATGATTCTACATTATTCTACATGATTCTACAGTATTCTACAGTATTCTACATGATTCTACATGATTATACATGATTCTACATGATTCTACATGGTTCTATATTATTCTACATGATTCTACATGATTCTACATGATTCTACAGGATTCTACATGATTCTACATGATTCTACAGGATTCTATATGATTCGTGAAACTGGGATAGGTAAAACTGGGAGAAATATTAAATATTGTATTAAGATATAATTATGCAGTTAAATATGAACCCACCTAATATTAATATCAATAATATCTCCATTATCTTCTAAACAGATTCTTATGCTCAATTCTATTTGCAGTATATTACTAATTATGGGCTAAAGATAATGTACTCTATTTTGCAAATTTATAAAGAAGTATGAATTATTATATGTTAGTTATGTAAATGTTATATATTTATTTGCATATTATATTTATAATAATAATATTCATTGTGGACATATATAAAAGTAATTAAAATAGTATTTATTTACTTAAACAGATTATCCCGTATTAATAATAACTAGAATAAATAATTGAAGAGAATCATGCACACTAAAATAACAAATAATGAAGTGTATTAAAATATAGTATTTGTACATTTATTTATGATAACTTAATAACTTAAGAATGATTATATATCTGATTATATATCTACACAAATAAATATATATAAAAAATGCTTATATAAATAAGAATTTAATAAACTTAAACAAATATAAATCATATTTATATATTATGATATTATATTATTTAAATAATAATAAATATACAAACAAAACCTACCTTGCTTGTCATTTCAATTATAACTCGGCAAGAAGTATTATTTTTATTTGGTACTTTATTTAATTGATCGCATTTTGGTGAATTCTCCTGGTATGAAGGTAATGAAGTGGATGCTTCATTCATCATTCCGATTGAATTTATAAATAGTCTTTAACACTACTGTATTTTTTATAGTTTAGGGGATATTATACATATATGTTAAACTAATCTGTATTGTTATAAATACAATATTTAATATTATATTTTGTTTTATTATAATGCATAAACCATTAAATGTATAAGTCATATAAGTAGATTTTTTATAATACCTCTATATTACCATTTGAATTAATTTATATATCATGAAATTGTTATTCATATGAACGAAAGGCTTAATAATAACATAAACTACATTTTGAAAATAAATTTCATATGGAGATCTATTTTTATTTATTTATCAAAAATGTAGTTATACAAAGACATTTAGTAAATATTTTTATTAGCAACACATTTGGAATTAGAATTCATTTTTATTTATATATTTTTTCTAATTATTTGATTTGATTTATAAATATATTGTATAAAAGCTTTTTATTGTCATAATACCTTAACTATATTTATTAACATTATAATAGGTAATTTTAAAGCACATTTTAAAGTACGTTTTTTAATAATAGCATTTAAACATTTGAATTAAACATGATAATTTAAAAAATAATTCATTAATATAAAGTATAACTATTTATATATAATATTAGAATATACACTTATATATACACTATAATATAGTAATTGAATTGATTTAACTCAATGTTAGTATCCTCATTTAATATTTATTATTTAATCGTAATTTAACATAATTTTAAAGCAATTACACAGGAAAAATATATTATTAATCTTACCGGTATTGATACAGAATATTCTAGACAAATTATAGTTAAAATCGGTATTTGGCAATAGAAATCAGCAAATTGGGTGTAGTTCTTTCTTTGATAAATTGCTTTGATCGTTATTAAAATATTAACACCATCTAATATAGATATATATTTATTTATTATGTTTATATGAATCTGAATCTCATTAATTGTAATTATCAAACCTAGAAAAGTTATGATAAACATGTAGTAGTTATACATTAATATCTTAAAAATTGCTCTCTATTATACTATATATCATTAGTAAATAGAATAATATATCTATACTATACCCCAGAAAAACATCCAGATTATTTTAGTTTTTTTTTGTTATATAATATTATTTATATTACAGATATAGTATGTTTATTTTTGATTTAAAGTAATTATATAATATTGTATAATAGTTACATCACCTGGTTTCTATGAAGTTACTCTAAATTATCTAGATCTAGAATAAGAATAACTTTGTTAAATATTCAATGATTTAATATATACTTTAACTTGTTTAGATATGTGAAAAATAAATTAATACCTTTAATAATAGTGTATTTATAATACACTTGTAGTCATTGTAATAGTAATTATCACTCTTTAGCTTGTTAAATATATCTTTTAGTTTTTAAAATATATCAAACAAATTTTCTATCATAGTATATATATTAATATTCTGCATATTATTATTTTATATATTGACAAGATAATAATATAATTATAAGATATATATATTACTGTATGTAATATCATTACATATATATATATATATATATATATATATATATATTTATATATATTAATTTGTTGATAAATGTCTTAATTGATTCTAATTTATTTAAGAAATGATATATTGATAGTATACTTTTACATAGCATAATTAGATCTTAAATATACCCATTTTCTTTTTAATATAATAATTAATTCTTATAATGATCAGTAGTTAGAAAATAAATAAATTTATTAATTAATATTCTCTTATTAATGTATATAAAATACATAATAATACTTTTCTGTTGCAAATATTTTCTTTATAAATTTATTTTACAAATTTGACTATAAATTTATAATTACTTAAGTTTAAATTTAATTATTTTTTATATTATAATTATTTTGATTTAATTATAATTTTATTAATAAATATAATATAAATTTATTACAAACATCCATTTTGCTATATCATTAAATAAGGTAATTAGTTTATGTTTTTCAACAGATATAAAATGGATAACTTTTTAAATGGCGGTGATAATGAAATAAATGAAATGTTTAAGAATCTTGTCATGTCGGTAAGTTATGTGAAGGTATTTTTACATTTCTAATTTTTGTTCTAATATAATTTCTAAATTTGTCATGAGTATCAAATAAATTAAATAATAAGTATGATATGCAGTCTTGAATTATTTGTATTATAATTTTGTGTTCTGTAAACAATTTTCATATTCCTAGGAGAATTCTTCACTTCCTAGCGAACTTCAGGAGAGAATGAAATCAACCCAGAGTAAGCGTATCATCCCTAAATCAGGTTCCACAACATATAGACAACAGAACCAATCATGCAATATCAAATCACATTCCCTAATACCTCTTTTGCTATTCTTATGTTATATTTGCAAGGTATTTGTATCAAGACTCTTGCCAGGACAGTT
>OZ038318.1:13770752-13783252 GCA_964035775.1 Osedax frankpressi
TCCCTGCCTCCCTCCCTCCCTGCCCCTGCCTGCCTCCCTCCCTCCCTCCCTCCCTCCCTCCCTCCCTCCCTCCCTCCCTCCCTCCCAACACCTCTTACTCCATTAGATTCCTGCTGCAATAGACAAAACAATTGAAGAAATACAAACAATCATAGAACACCTGCACGATGTGAATTATATAAATACATATAGGATTCCAATGAGTATTGGTGAAGGTCATGCTGAACCTTGACAACAGTTTGTGTTTTTCTAAGTGAGGTCATACTATTCCTTGTGTATATAATTTATGTAATCTAATATATTAGTAAAGAACCATAGATGTTATTTGTTTAAATAGTTGAACTAGTTCAATAATTCCACCAGGTGGAGTAGGATGTGTTGCTTACGATATAGTTGTACATCCTAGTTTTTTTAAGAAAATATCCCAAGCCAACGATGACTACTATATTTTCTTCCTCGAATTAATTAGAGAAAAACTAGAAGATAAATATAATATTCTACTTGATGGAGGTTATTAATATTAATTTAAACTTATACGTCTACTGTGATGCGATCATGTCTCATGAATAACTAACAGCCTTTAAGATAATGAAGAACAGGAAGTGCATTGGAACTTTAAATCACCAATTTATAAGAAGTCAATCCAAACCGTTTATAGAAGAGTTTCAGAGGTTAATATTAATATTATATTATTTCTTAACTAGTTCATTATTCTTGAATCTGAAGTGATTTAAAACCTGGTAATACTTAGAAATAATGTTCAACGAAATGAAGATATCTCAATGCAGGAAGATAAGTTAGTTGAAATAGATTATAATTGAATTTAGATACATTACTCTATGATTAATAATAATATTTATTTTCAGAATAAGGTATTCTAATAATTGTCTAATCCCGGATTATAAACTACTACAAGAACCATATCCTGGTGAACCAAGATTCTTAATAGCAGAGATCAGTTTACCTAAAATTGTAAGTTCATATCTCTAAGATCTCTAAGATATAAATACTTTATATTATTATTTCTAAGAAATACTGTTTATTTTCACTTTATACTAATAAGTTAATAAAACTATTTTTATATTTTTAGCAAACAGCTGATTCTATAAATGTTGAAGTAGGAGAAGATCGAATTTATATAACTTCGAGATCAAACATTTATGAACTTGACCTCTACTTACCTTATGACCTTATTATGCAAGAATGTGGAGCTCAATTTAATAGATTAACAAAGGTTTAATAACTCAGTACACTTTCTATTAATATAACTTATGATGATAATTAATTTATATATATTCTCTAAATATAATTATCTTATTTAATTATATTTAAATAGAATAAATCAGTTAATATCTTTCATTACACACTATATTACACATTATATTACACACTATATTACACACTATATTACACACTATATTACACACTATATTACACACTATATTATACACTATATTACACACTATATTACACACTATATTACACACTATATTACACACTATATTACACACTATATTACACACTATAGTATACACTATATTACACACTATATTACACACTATATTACACACTATATTACACACTATATTACACACTATATTACACACTATATTACACACTATATTACACACTATATTACACACTATATTACACACTATATTACACACTATATTATACACTATATTACACACTATATTACACACTATATTACACACTATATTATACACTATATTACACACTATATTACACACTATATTACACACTATATTACACACTATATTACACACTATATTACACACTATATTACACACTATATTACACACTATATTACACACTATATTACACACTATATTACACACTATATTACACACTATATTACACACTATATTACACATTATATTATACACTATATTACACACTATATTACACACTATATTACACACTATATTACACACTATATTACACACTATTTTACACACTATATTACACACTATATTACACACTATATTATACACTATATTATACACTATATTACACACTATATTACACACTATATTACACACTATATTACACACTATATTACACACTATATTACACACTATATTACACACTATATTACACACTATATTACACACTATATTACACACTATATTACACACTATATTACACACTATATTACACACTATATTATACACTATATTACACACTATATTATACACTATATTACACACTATATTACACACTATATTACACACTATATTACACACTGTATTACACACTATATTACACACTATATTACACACTATATTACACACTATATTATACACTATATTACACACTATATTACACACTATATTACACACTATATTATACACTATATTACACACTATATTATACACTATATTACACACTATATTACACACTATATTACACACTATATTACACACTATATTATACACTATATTACACACTATATTACACACTATATTACACACTATATTACACACTATATTACACACTATATTACACACTATATTACACACTATATTACACACTATATTACACACTATATTACACACTATATTACACACTATATTATACACTATATTATACACTATATTACACACTATATTACACACTATATTACACACTATATTACACACTATATTACACACTATATTACACACTATATTACACACTACATTACACACTATATTACACACTATATTACACACTATATTACACACTATATTACACACTATATTACACACTATATTACACACTATATTACACACTATATTATACACTATATTACACACTATATTACACACTATATTACACACTATATAAGCTATTGTCTATATTTATTCAATTTAACTATTTTCTTATTTTAGTACTTGACTCTGACACTTCCGGTTGTGAAAATTTAATAACTGAAGTAAAGTTTTAAATTGCTGTTGTTACTTATTATTTTGTATTCGATATTATATATATATATATATATATATATATGTGTGTGTATATATATATATATATATATATATATATATATATATATATATATATATATGCATATATATATGTGTATATATATATATATATATATATATGTATATAGTTATATTATGATACAATATACATTATATTACGGTATAATATATATTATACTGAATATCTGTAAATAAACATGTACATTTATAAATATATTTATTGTTCAAAACATTTCTTCTGCCAGATAGTTCTGTTTTATAGTTTCTTTAACAATATGAGTTTTCAAACATAAATGTATAATTTAAATAATATTAATATATATGATTATATATTAAAATATATATCATATAGTAATTGTATTTGAATAATTATATTAATAGAAATTATAATTTGAATATTATTTTACAAATAATTATTAAATAATAATTAACGGACACAGATTGTAGACTAACTGGTGCGAGACTCTCTAATCCTTGAGTTATTATATCAGTTTCTTCATCCCCTTTAATCCGTTTTGATTTCTTCGCACTTTTACCTACACTTTCTACATATTATTGACCGTGATTGTATATTTCTTGACCATATTCGGCTAATTCATTAAATCCAAGATCATCTATGTCATCAGCCTTTCTATCAACATACATTTGATATACAATGCATGTTATAATCAACAAATTAACTCTTCCAGTGATATAGATCCTTATTTTTGCAACTAATATGTTTAAATAATATATTTATAACTTAATAAAAAACCTTAAACGTGAAATGGAAGCAGATTTATTTATATATATACACTGAACCATTATAAAACAATTACAATAAAATGAAATAATGTCAGTTATTCTTTCATAATATACTCTTGTTTACATATTGTAACGCGTCCCTAAATCATATTAAATATGGGCAATATAGTCTGGGCATTTCATATAAGAGTAGAGAACCTGTCTTCCTCGAAATTATAACATATATTTTATAGTATATCGAGTATAGAAGGTAAACTCACCAATACATTGAATTTATTACATTTCATCGTTGGTAATAATTCATTTGAATTATGATCATTATAACATTCCAAATGTTTTTAAATTGCCAATAACATGTATTATACCTAATATCATAAGCATTTTAATAATATCATGATCTTCTTTAACGATATCATAAATTACTTTAATAATATCATAATTTACTTTAATAATATAATTTAATAATATCATAATCTATTATAATGTACTATATATAAGTTTTAACTATAAATACTTATATAATAGGCAAAAATTTACAATTTAATAATTAAATATTCATGATATGAATGCGCTATTATTTAAAACGACGTGTAGTATATATATATATATATATCAACAGTTATAAGTATTTGGAGGTTCTTCCGCTATAACACTCCTTTCTTTATTAGTAATTTAAAATGTAATTTATAATTGTAGTTTAGAATATATTTATATATAAGATTATATATTACTGTTATTTTAAATGATGTAGTATAATATTGATAATATTTAGCATTACCTATATAATTAAGTTGTTTATATTAATTAATATTGACTATTTAATAGTAATGACTATAGAGTATACAAATACATATGATATTCAGTAGAGTATTAAAATATCGTATACTTTTGTTCTATACTCGGAATTTGATTAAATAAATATTTTAATTATCAATAGATAACCAAAATAGTTACTCCTCCTAGTTATTGTATTATTGTTTTTAAAATAACTTATCATTACCATTACCATTACCATTATCATTACCATTACCATTAGCATTACCATTACCATTATCATTATCATTATCATTACCATTATTATTATCATTACCATTATCATTACCATTAACATTATCATTACCATTACCATTACCATTAGCATTACCATTACCATTATCATTATCATTATCATTATTATTACCATTATCATTACCATTATCATTACCATTACCATTACCATTACCATTACCATTAGCATTATTATTATCATTATCATTATCATTATCATTATCATTACCATTACCATTATCATTACCATTATCATTATCATTATCATTACCATTACCATTATCATTATCATTATCATTAACATTACCATTATCATTATTATTACCATTATCATTACCATTATCATTATCATTACCATTATCATTACCATTATAATTATCATTACAATTACCTTTCCCATGACCATTATCATTATCAGTATCATTATTATCATTATCATTATCAGTATTATTATCAGTAATCATTACCATTACCATTACCATTACCATTATCATTACCATTACCATTACCATTATCATTATCATTATCATTAACATTACCATTATCATTATTATTACCATTATCATTACCATTATCATTACCATTACCATTACCATTACCATTAGCATTATTATTATCATTATCATTATCATTATCATTATCATTATCATTACCATTATCATTATCATTATCATTACCATTACCATTATCATTATCATTATTATTACCATTACCATTACCATTATCATTATCATTACAATTACCTTTCCCATGACCATTATCATTATCAGTATCATTATTATCATTATCATTATCAGTATTATTATCAGTAATCATTACCATTACCATTACCATTATCATTATCAGTATCATTACCATTATTATTATCATTATCACTACCATTATCATTATTATTACCGTTATCATTACCATTATCATTACCATTACCATTACCATTACCATTACCATTATCATTATCATTATCATTATCATTATCATTACCATTACCATTACCATTATTATTACCATTATCATTATCATTACCATTATCATTATCATTATCAATATTATTATCAGTAATCATTACTATTACCATTACCATTATCATTATCATTACCATTATTATTATCATTATCAGTAGTATTATCAGTAATAATTACTATTACTATTATCATTATCATTATCATTACCATTATTATTATCATTATCAGTAGTATTATCAGTAATAATTACTATTACCATTATGATTATCATTATCATTACCATTACCATTATGTGTATCATTACCATTACCATTACCATTACCATTACCATTACCATTATCATTATCAGTATTATTATCATTACCATTATCATTATCATTATCATTATCATTACCATTATTATTACCATTACCATTACCATTATCATTACCATTATCATTACCATTATCATTACCATTACCATTACCATTACCATTACCATTACCATTATTATCATTACCATTATCATTATCATTATCATTACCATTATCATTATCATTATCATTATCATTATCATTATCAGTATCATTATCATTATCATTATCATTATCATTATCATTATCATTACCATTATCATTATCATTATAATTATCATTATCATTATCAGTATTATTATCAGTAATCATTACCATTACCATTATCATTACCATTATCATTATCATTATCATTATCATTATCATTACCATTACCATTATCATTATCATTATCATTACCATTGTCATTGTCATTGTCATTATTATTATTATTATTGTTGTTATTGTTATTATTATTATTATCATTATTATTGTTATTGTTATTATTATTGTTATTATTATTGTTATTGTTATTGTTATACTATGTTTAACATATACTGCCCTAAACGCTAAACAGCCGCGCTACCTTTATGATATTATTAAGGGGAGATCGCAGCGATCGCGTTTAACATGGTAAAGAATAGGGAAATATAGCTCTATATAAAATGTAATAACGTACTCAATACTTGGAACCGTGCCAATATTTTTTGACCTACTTATTGGTAATATATAGTCGAATATAGTTAGATCATTATATTTTAGCAATTCATTTTAAATATGTTTACATATTACTATGAAATACAGTATTTAAAAAACAACTTAAAAAACAATTTTATGTGAATAAATAAATATATTACCAAATATCTATTGTGATATATATAAATATAAAAATCTAACTATATAAATATATATAATATCTTTATACACACATAAAAATTAATGAATTACCTAATATATTGAATGAGTTATTACAAATATAAAATCAGTAAGCAAGTGAAAATAATTATTAATTATTTTTAATTTATTTACGTCCATTATCTTTATTAATTTCTAAATTTCCCCAAATTAAATTCAACATATTTGCTGACGATATTATAATTTACCTGATTCTACCACTGAAAAACAATGATGACTCATCTCTCATTAATTGCACTAATAATATACGCAACTGGCTAATCAATAACAATTTACTACTTAATATCGACAAGACACAACTGATTAACATTTCAAAAAATTTAACACAAAATAAATGTCCTATATATTTTATTGATAATTTAATTGTTGAACCTTCTAAGACCGTAAAATGTCTGGATGTTATTATAGACGAACATATGCTTTTAGATAACCACTTACGATTTACTGCTAAAAAAGTATTTTATTATTTTAGTCAGGTCAAAAATATAAGAAAATTAATGTCATATCATAATTTTAAAATGATCTCTCAGTCTTATATTATATCGCATTTAAACAATTGTAATTATATATATTATGGTATAACTAAATCCAAAATAAATTATTTATATCGTATATTAAGAATTATAGTAAGAATGATATATGGTTTTAAGCGAAAAGACCATAATAGTATTACCGAATGTTTAACATCACTAGGATGGCTTGAAATGAGAAATTATTCAGCGTATAGAATACTATGTTTAACTTATACTGCCCTAAACGCTAAACAGCCGCGCTACCTTTATGATATTATTAAACTAAAGGAAAATACCCGCCGATTAAGATCTAGTAACAGTCTGCTACTATCAAATCAAAAATTTAATCTTGATACCTATGGTAAAAGAAGATTTAGTGTTTCAGCGCCAGTTTTATGGAACAACCTTCCTCTACATTTGCGAAGATGTAATTCCATCAAAACATTTAAGAAGGCCGTTAAAATCATTTACTATGCTCAACATGAGATCTTGGATTGATCTTGTGCGGATGTTCTATGACTACTCCGATCACATATGTATTTGCCCGAATGTCAGAGTCCTCTATCTGATTCTATCTGATTTTATTTTATCATTTAATTTACTTATAATATTATTTTATTCTCTTTAAAACACAAATGAGAACATATCTATTTGTTATTTTGTGTATAAATAATCTTTTCAATTCAATTCAATAGATAGAATCCCATCATTAACTCCATAAGTTTCATATTTATATATTTTAATAATTATTACAATTTTTTATTTTAATATTTATATTTTCTAATCTTATTTAAAATATACTTTAAAAAATAAAAACATAATTAGTGATCTAAATTATTATATTTTTACGAAATTATTAATATTAAAATTTATTGTATCTGATAATAAAATATAATTTGTCAAAGACAATATTATAATATTTTCAGTAAATCATTAACAAGCAATACGATATAAGATGTCGTATATAATGTTTACCCGTGAAAAGAATAAAAATGATTGTACTTCAATAATTGGTTGGGAAATATTGATTATTGAAATGCATGTACAGAAAATAAAATATAAGATTGAAATTAAACATATTTACTCAATCAAAAAAACAATAAAACATTAAAGATGAAAGTAATAAAAAAGAGGATGGTAAGAATAAATAATAAATTAAAGTAGCATGATATTAAGTTCTTATGAAAATCAAGATATCGGTGAACACTACATTAAGTAAAAAATGAATTATATGTACATACGTCTGCTTATTTTGTCTAACATGAAATATTTAGTCTTATTACTCATATTAATATAGCGTATGTGTTAGGAAAAGTATATCAAAAGCATACTTATAATACCCTACATGTGTGTACTTCCGAATTATATCAATTTCATAATACCCATTATTCATTACGTAAGTCCATTACGTAAGTGATATTCATATTCATATTAGATGGTAACCAAAATATTTTATAATATAAATATTTCTTTCTAGTTTACGTAAGAAATGAATAAATCAGCACATAACATAAAGTGGACTTCATTTTATTTTCCCTCTTTAAAGTTATTCCCAAAACCGACTATAATTAATCTCATTCATAAGTATGACGTAGAGTATGATTTATTATTAGATTAATGTACTATGTATTAATGTACTATGTACTATGATTAATGTACTATGTACTAATGATTAATGTACTGTGTACTAATATTGAAAGGAATTGTAAATTCCAGTTTAATCTAGAATTTTATAGTTTTAAATAAATATATTATATAATATATACATTATATAATTATTATATATTTATCAAAATATAAATACATAAATAATTTAACATTTTAAAAATTTTATTTATTTAAATCTAATTCGGTCTTTGAAATTCTGAAAATAATATTTCAGATATAATCCATTCATCCATCCATTGAATTGAATTGAAAAGTTTATTTATACATTATTATACATTATTATACACAAATAATAAATAGATTTTGTTTTAAAGAGAGTAAAAATAATATCATAAGTGAATTAAATGATAATATCAAATATGTTAGGAGACTCTGCTATTTGAGCAGATACATATGTAATCGGAGTAGTTACAGAACGATATAGTGGATAAGGTCAATCCAAGATCTCATGTTGAGCATAATAAATGATTTTTCACGGCTTTCTTAAATGTTTTTATGTAATTACATCTTCACAAAGGTAGAGGAAGGTTATTCCATAAAATTGGCGCTAAAACACTAAATCTTTTACCATAGGTATCAAGATTAAATTTTTTATTTGATAGTAGCAAACTGTTACTAGATCCTAATCGGTGGGTATTTTCCTTTATTTTATTAATATCATATAGGTAGCGCGGCTGTTTAGTGTATAGTGCAGTGTAAGTTAAACATAGTATTCTATACGCTGAATAATTTCTTATTTCAAGCCAGCCTAGTTATTTTAAAGATTTGGTAATAATATTATGATCTTTTTGTTTAAAACCATATATCATTCTTAATATACGACCTATAACATTTATTTTAGATTTAGTTATACCATAATATATAGAATTACAATAGTTTAAATGTGATATAATATAATATTGAGAGATAATTTAAAAATTATGTAATGACATTGATTTTCTTATTTTTTGACCTTACTAAATAATAAAATGTTTTTTTAGCAGTAAATAGTAAGTGGTTATCTAGAGGCATGTGTTCTTCTATAATGATACCCAACTATTTTACGGTCTTAGAATGTTCTACAGTTATATTATCAATTAAATATATAGGACATGCATTTTGTGTTCAATTATTTGTAATGTTAATCAGTTGTGTCTTGTCGATATTTAGTACTTAATTATTATTTAATACTTAATTAGCCAATTATTATTAACGCAATATTAATAGCGTATATTATTAGTGCAATTAATGAGATATGAGTTGTCATTGTTATTCAGTGTTAGAGGCTGATATATTATAATATCGTCATCAAATATATTGAATTTAATTTGGGGAAATTTAGAAATTAGTTGAGAGAATGGACGTAAATAAATTAAAAATAATAATAGTCCAAGTACGGAATCTTGTGGAATCTCATATTTTATTTGGAATTCGTCTGACGTTATATCATTTATCAATGTTCGATATGTTCTATTTGTAATATATGATTTCAGTAAGTATAGTGCCTTATCCATTATACCCATTTCCTCTAATCTCTCTAATACAATACTATAATCTATCCATCCTTCCATCCATTCATCTATCCATATATTGAATTCAATTCAATTATAATTACAGTGAGACATTTAACTTCGTATCAGAAGGAATCGAGTAATAATAGTAATTATATATATTATAAAAGATGACATAACATATGTTATTTAGCTTCTTTTTATTATATTATATTATATTATATTAAATAATAAAAATAAGCTAAAATAACAATCATACATCCATTTATTCAATGATTAAATAATTCATTACACCTATAATTAATTAGATCTCTGTAAATGATATATATATATATATATATATATATATATATATATATATATATATATATTCAACATACTTCACATTTTCATTTCCATATTTTATAGAATAATAATATAATAAGTATCCTCCGATCGAAAGAAGTAAAACTATTACAACTATTGCATTTATAATCATATCTGTAATATAATTAATAAAATTGTATATATACATATACACATCTACACACACACACACATATATATATATATATATATATATATATATATATAATTTAGTTATATATATTATAAATGTAAAATATATTATAAAATAAAATACAATGGATACAATTATATTATAATTTTTTTTATTATATAAAAGTATAAAATAAGGTATCTTAATATCAGTGATATTATATAATATTCAGTAGTACTATAACACATGATTATAGATACAAACTTTATATGAGGTTAAATAAAAACTTTATAAGATAATAATTAATATATGAATTATTTAATTTGAGATGTTTATTAAATTTCAGATGTTTATTAAATTTCAAGTATTATTTTAAACAAAGAGGAAATACATTTTGAATTGAGTTCAACAACAAAATAGTGTCTGGTGTTGAAATATAGTGTATGCGTATACAAAGCATACGAATGAATTGTGTAGGTATGTGTAGCTATGCACATGTATAAAGTATGTAAGTATGAAGTATGTATGTATGTGTAAGTATGAAGTGGGTATGTATAATGTGTGTAGTTTTGCTGAATAAAGATAAATACTAATTTAAAAAAATAAAATATAAAATTATGTTCATGATTGAGGCACGTAGATTATAACATAGTATTATATATATATATATATATATATATATATAAGCAGAGAGATTATTAACTATTTGTTATTTTTGGTTTTTCTTTCAAATTTCCATTCTAATTATTGAAATTAAAATAAATATATAATAACTAGCTAATGATATTTGATGTGATTAACTGTTTATTAATAAATTAAATAATAAATTAAATATGTAAATTATATGTAATATATTAATTATTATTTAATTACATTATCTGACTTGGGTAGTACTTTCAGTGATTCATCTAATTAAGTATCCATCATTATGTTATTAAAAGTTAAGTTTGATATATTTATCTATAATACAATTAAATATTTACCATATTACATATCAAAGTACATATACAAATATATATTTTATTGAATATTACCTTTAGATTGTTCATCATTTGAGTTTGTAGAAATTTCTAAGTTGGTAGTTATGAATATAATCAATGTGTACTTGAGAAGATAAAATGAGTTAGTAATCATGTGTTAGTAGATGTGAAGCGAGTTACCTTGTGAGAGACAGTATATATAAAGTTATTTATTAAATCATTTATTAGTTTTATTAAAGATATATATTAAAGATATATATACATATAATTTGAATACCAGTGACAGGAACATATATAGAGTCTGCTATATTATCAATAATTAGTAGATGTAGTTCACACATGTATAGTGTGAATGATTAATAATATATTATAGTTTTATATA
>OZ038318.1:13785752-13790801 GCA_964035775.1 Osedax frankpressi
GAGGTAATAATTGTGGTAATATGTGTAAGGAAGTCACGTGAGAGTGAATTGCATGTGAGGGAAGTGTGCAATGTACATTATACATATGGGAAAACTGTATAGGGGATAGTATAAAGAGAAAATAAGTCAGATATAAATGTACGTGTAAAGGAGGTAAAGTATGGTAGTGAGGTTGGTAAGAAGTATGTAGTAAAAGTGGAAAAGTAATATAGGCTGTAGAAAATAAAGTAGTTGAGTATTGGTTTTTGAGTAATAGGTATTGTATTAGGTAAAAGTACAGTGTAAATCAATTTGATAATTCAGTAGCAGTAGGAATATTATAAGGGTGTGCCAGGTTATATCAGTCTAGACCAAGTAAGTATTTGTGAAGTTTGCTTTTAAAAGTATTTGTATTATTTTCATTGGTAACAGTTATGGGTAGTTTATTCCAAAGTTGTGGAAAATTGTTTGTTATGTTTTGTTTAAACAGTTTTTTATTGGATGACCTTAGATTGCTTTTCAGTTTTAGTTTAATTGAGTCGCTCATATATTTAGGGATATCAGTTTTCAGTGCTGTATGTATTACTGTTAGCATTTTGAATATGGATCTGTGTTTAAAGGTTAGAAATTTAAGTTTTTTTCTGTATAATTTGATGTGTGTTCGTTTAGGGAGTTTGTAAATAAGTCTGCAAGTGTGGTTAATAATTTTGTTTAGTCGTTTTTCTTGTATTTTAGGTATATTAATTAAAAGTGAGTTGCAATAGTCAATTTTAGATAGAATGTAGGCAGATGTGAGTATTTTGAGTGATGTCTGGTTGAGAAGGTGTTTAATTTGTTTTATTTTAAATATTTTATAGTTACATTGCTTAGTTATTAATGAAATATGCTTGTCGAAGGTTAAGTCAGATTCTAATATTACACCTAAAGTAGTTATAGTTGTCTTAATGGGTATATCTTTATTTGCAATTTTAATATGTGTGATGGGTGGTGGCGTATGACTTTTACTATGGAATATGATGCATTCAGTTTTCTGTAAATTAAGTTTCAAGTAATTATAATTAAAGTAATTTTCTAATTTCGTCGTTATGCTATTGATTTCTTTTAGTGTATTCGGTAATTCATTAAAGGTTGTGGAAGTGTAAATTTGTGTGTCGTCAGCGTACATGTGGTATTTAGTATTATGGGAGTTCATAATTAAGTCGATATCGGATATATATATATTAAATAAAAGTGGACCCAAGACACTACCTTGAGGTACTCCGATTTGAGAGCAGTTAAAATTTTTACTCAGTTTATCAGATTTGATATTGAAGGTTCTCCCGGTTAAATATGATTTTATTAGTTGTATTATTGTGTTATGTATTCCAATTGATTGTAATTTAGCGAATAATATGTTGTGGTTTATAGTATCAAAAGCGGCAGTTAAATCTAGTAATATAAGAATTACAAAACGATTGTTTTTTATGTTATGAGAAATGTAATTTGTAAGATTTAGTAATAGTGTTTCAGTGTTATGGTAAGGTTTGTAGGCACTCTGCATTGTATTATCTAAACTATTGGCGGTGATATGTTTAATGATATGTGTGGCAATAATCCTTTCGAAAATTTTTGATAGTAAAGATAAGTTTGATATAGGTCTGTAGTTGTTAGGAATGGTTAATCTAGGGAAGTTTTTTATGATTGGAGTTATAATGGAGTGTTTCAGTGAAAGTGGGAAGTTGTTATGAGTAATACATTTGTTAATAAGATTTGAGTAAATAAGTGAAATAAAGCGGATGTTTAATTTTAGTAATTGGGGTGTCATGCTGTCTATATAAATGTTAGTTTTAAAATGAGTTAGTCTTATAAGTCGTTCAATATATGTTGAGGTTATAGTTGGTATGGCTTCCGAGATACAAGTAGGTTTTTTTAGTGTGTCTATGTATTTATCTCTTAAATTGTTGTTTGCAAAAGATTCATTATGTATAGGGCATTCAGTTTTTTCCTTAACGTTTAAGAGACAATCAAAAGTTTTATAGAGTTGTTTCATATTATTTTTTTCTGTAGTATTTTTGTTTTGATAGAATATTGTTTTAGTAATTGAGTGAGTGAGTGAGTGAGTAAGTGAGTTAGTGAGTTAGTTTATGAGTGAGTTAGTGAGCGAATGAGTGAGTGAGTGAATGAGTGAGTGAGTGAGTGAGTGATTGATTGAGTTAGTGAGTGAGTGAGTTATTGAGTGAGTGAGTTAGTGAGTTAGTTTATGAGTGAGTGAGTGAGTGAGTGAGTTAGTGAGTTAATTTCTGAGTGAGTTAGTGAATGAGTGAGTGAGTGAGTGAATGAGTTAGTGAGTGAGTAAGTGAGTGAGTGAGTGAGTGAGTGAGTTAGTTAGTGATTGAGTTAGTGAATGAGTGTGTAAGTGTGTGTGTGTATATGTTTATTCACGAACATCCAATTTTTACATTGTTCGAAGGTGAGTGTAAGTATTATTAACGAAATATAACAAAATTAATATAGTAAATAATACGTTTTTCAAAATAAATAAATAATCGAGGTAATAATTGTGGTAATATGTGTAAGAAAGTTGCGTGAGAGGGAAATGCATGTGAGGGAGGTATGTAATGCACATTGTGTATATGGGAGAAATGTGTAGGGGATAGTGTGTAGAGAAAATATGTCAGATATAAATGTACGTGTAAGGGAGGTGAAGAGTAGTAGTAAGGTTGGTAAGAAGTAAGTAGTAAAAGTGGTAACGTAATATAGGTTGTAGAATTAAGTAGTGGCATATTTGTAGTTGAGTAATATATATAGAATTAGATAAAAGTAGAGTGTAAGTCATTTTGGTAATTCAGTAGCATAGGAATATTATAATGGTGTGTCAGGTTATATCAGTCTAGATCAAGTAAGTATTTGTGATGTTTGCTTTTTAAAATTGAATGAATGACTGAGTGAGTGAATGAGTGAGTGAGTGAGTGAGTGAGTGAGTTAGTGAGTGAGTGAATGAGTGAGTGAATGAGTGAGTGTGTGAGAGAGTGAGTGAGTGAGTGAGTGAGTGGGTTGGTGAGTGAGTAAGTGAAAGATTGAGTGAGTTTATTTGTGAGTGAGTGTATATGTGGGTGAATGAGAGAGTGATTGAGTGAATGAGTGAGTGTGTGAGTGAGTGAGTGAGTGAGTGAGTGATTGAGTGGGTTGGTGAGTGAGTAAGTGAACTATTGAGTGAGTGTATTTGTGAGTGAGTGAATATATGGGTGAGTGAGAGAGTGATTGAGTGAGTGAGTGAGTGAGTGAGTGAGTGAGTGAGTGAGTGAGTGAGTGAGTGAGTGAGTGAGTGAGTGAGTGAGTGAGTGAGTGAATGAGTGAGTGAGTGAGTGAGTGAGTGAGTGAGTGAGTGAGTGAGTGAGTGAGTGAGTGAGTGAGTGAGTGAGTGAGTGAGTGAGTGAGTGAGTGAGTGAGTGAGTGAGTGAGTGAGTGAGTGAGTGAGTGAGTGAGTGAGTGAGTGAGTGAGTGAGTGAGTGAGTGAGTGAGTGAGTGAGTGAGTGAGTGAGTGAGTGAGTGAGTGAGTGAGTGAGTGAGTGAGTGAGTGAGTGAGTGAGTGAGTGAGTGAATGAGTGAGTGATTAAATTAGTAAATCATCTAGTTATTATATATGGAGTTGTTTGTGTTTACGTATTTAGGGAGTAATTGATTATGTATTTTAATAAATATGTCAATTACCTTTTCAATATTAGTTTTAAAAGTATTTACTAAGTAGGATTTATTATTAATGAATTAATTATGTATTTAAAATATAATTATTCAAAATTTGTATATTAGTATAACCACACCTTGTTAAAAAATTAAATGTGACTAAATTAAATATAAATATAAATTAATATTTATTAATCTAAAATAGTGAATATCATTTCACATTTTATAATAACTATAATTTTAAATAAATATAATAAAATACAATTATTTTAATCTAATACTTAATACTTATTACTTAATTATTATTATTAACAAATACAAATATAGATACATGGCATTATTATAATACATTATATTAATATTTTTAACAATATTAAAATATCTGTTAATTATAATTAACTAAACCATCGTTAGAAGGATTATTTCTAGAATGTGTTATTAAAAATGCAATCCCAGTACCAATAGATATGATCTAGAAAAAAATTAATAAACTTAATAATTAAAATACTTTAATTATATTTTGAAAATAATATTAATTATAATTATTCTTTATAATACATTTGTATACTGAATACATGTTATAAAACTTTTATAATACTTATATCATGATAATTATATTACAAATATATATTACTATATATTAAAATTTTCTATTTAATATAAATACTATATATATAATAAAATTAAATACGTACTCCTGAAGTAATAAGTGCTATTTTCGTTTTACGCTGTATGAATAATACGAAACCATATATTTATATATATATATATATATATATAAACGCACCCAAACACACGCACACACACATATATATATATATATATATATATATATATATATATATATATATATATATATATATATACATATATATATATATATATATATATATATATATATATATATAATAATATATATAACAAAGGTAAGTATGTAGTTACCAACTGTACACAATTTATTATTATGTTGTAAAGATAAAGTTATTATAAGCATAAGGATCCTGTAATATAACTGATAACTTTGATGATGATGAGTTTTGCTCTAATAAATATATTAAGAATTTACTTACCGTAATCTATTTAATATCATGTTTTTTTTTATTTAAAAATAGATTAAATTATTATTTGGTTGAATTGAATTTTAATTCGATATTCCTGGAAATTCTAATGTATATATTTATTTTCAAGATTAATAGGATATTAATTATTTTATTTTTCAGAATATATTTAGTAAACTTGATATCGTTTTCTATGAATTTTAAGTATGTAATATTATTTATTTTCTTATAAATATGTTACATTAGTAAATTTAATTTAATATATTCCTTATCCTATAGGAACATAACTTCAAGTAAATTTCAAAATTATAATATGTACATATAAAATCACTGTATATTTTGTTTATTA
>OZ038318.1:13791001-13852056 GCA_964035775.1 Osedax frankpressi
TGATCATTATAAACTATTACAATAAAATATGATAATTTAAGAAAAGTATATTCATTTGAATATGTAAGTATACATATATAGTTGTAAATAAGTAGGTGTAAATAATGATAAAATAAATAATATTAGTTTTTGTTAAATATTGAGAACATTATATATATTATGCTATACCTTAATTTCATCTTCACCCATGTCTTCATTCTGTTATATGATTTATTGATAAATTGAAAGTAATTATTATTTATTGTATATCAAAATGTAATATATATACTTATACTCTTATGTTATTATGTATTAAATCAAAATTAAATAAATCTTATAGTGTATAATCCATTATCATATGAATAAATTTAGTTGCTACAAAATATTCATTAAATATAATTTTATCATTAGTAATATATTATCATATTTAATGTAATATGATTAATTCAAATTATTTTATTACGAATATGTTACTATATAAATTTTAGATTAGATATCTAGATAATATTAATATCATATTAGAATATTTTAATTTGCAATTAAATATACCTTTCACAATATTACTTGTTTAAAATAATTGATTATTATATATTTAAGAAAAGTAAATTAAGCATTATAATGCATAATATAAGTATGTTTTATTTATTCTATAAAAGTATTGGTTTATTTATGCGTGGTGTATACCTATAATTAGTTACTAAATAGCATATTACCCGATGAATTAAAGACATTCTTTTTTAGATGAAAGTTATAACTTTCTAATTAGAGTATATAATTCAAGTAATTATACGAACACATTGGTATAGAGAAATTGTATACAGTTAGTAATTGTATTTTATAGATTATTCATAGTCTAATAAAATTTATATTCATTTAGAACTAGACATTTCATATTTATGTAAATAATTGATAAATCTTTTGCTATACACTATATAAAGTGTACTCTTATATTAGTCTATTGGAGAATGATATTAATAGGGTAGTCTAATATAGATGAACCAAGAGAAATGGTCAATAATTGCATAACCATAATGGTATGCCTAAATTTACTTATATATTATAAGTTATAGATATATGGTTGTTATAAGAGAGTTATTTTATATTATTTAGTAAAAATCTAAGTATACTTCAAGATTCTAAAATAGTTATTATTTTTTATAACTCTCTTATTTATGTATATAAATGATGATCTATTTATCAGTTTAGCTGTATTATTAATTCAGACAATATTTCCAGTAACTCAGCATTATAGGATTTATTATTTAGTTAAAAATTGATGTATTAAAAGTTAAATAGATATTTCTTTATTAAATATATGGTTTATTATCTTAATCGTAATATATATGTTTATATTTATTGTTTTAGTTAGTATTACAGTAAGCAAATATAGGTATAAAGAAAACAGTAATCTGATATAAGTCTGATAATATAGGTATGCCTTATAATATTTAAATTTCCTTGGGAATTTGAATTCTATATTTTAAGAATAAACAAAAAAGTTAATTCTCGCTATGCTTATTAGGTAGAGTATGTGAAATATTTAACCAGTATAGTTTGTTAGCTATTTCAAGTATTATTTGAGAATATTAATGTTCTGCTTCTCAAAAATAATAATCTGCAAAAAATAATTTTTGAAAAATTGCAATATTCAGTATTTTATACATTTCTAAATATTTTATATTATAGATGGTTTATATTTATTTATTTAAGACACATTTATCCAAGTCTTTATTTTCTATTGTTAATTCTAAGTAAAGTAAGTCACATATGACTATAGTCAATAATATATATATGCATATATTGTATTAATAATTGTTTATGTGTTTCGTTATAATCAAATTCAATAAAATAATAATAGTGAAGCAAATAATATAATACATAAATTAATGTACTTGCTTTAAATACTGCCATACTTATAAGACTTAATAAACATATGCGTACGTCGTACGTGCTTATACGAATAAATTATAATGTTCATAAAATAGCATATATATCATATTTACGTTTAGTTTATCTTCATAAATAGTTATTTGTAATTGCCGTTCTTTCTGAATGATAAACGATAGAAATAAGGTTTTAATAATAAATCATAAAAATGATCGTAATAACTATTACAAATAATAAAATAGTCTTTAAAATTTCTTAGTATTATATTGTACTATATAGGTCTATAATCACAAAATGATAATAGTAATAATAACACATGTATATATATATTTATTTATATATAGTTATATATTGATACCAAAATATTTGTAAGAATATCATTTGTATTCTATTAATTTATTATAAAAATTTAAATTACATAAATTAGAATATTAATATGACGATACTCTAATGCTTATATTTGACGGAGTTCATTTTAACATATACCAGTTAATTTGGTGAATATTATAATGATCAATAGAGAGCTCAAACTGCATTCGTATGCATTTTTGTTCAGATAATCAGGCCATGGCTAATATTGTATGTGTTTAGTCACACTAGCCATTGAAATAACTCTAATAAAGAAATTTAACTATTTAAATATGTCATAATGGTAACTCATTATTCAATAAAATAATATATACGTATTATTTTAATCGAGTAATATTTTGAATTTAATTAACTTAAATAATTTACTAACACTAGTTTTCAAAAGAATTTTGTCACGATTACTCTAGATTTTGATTAAAATATATATTATCTATATTATAGACATTTAAATAAAAATGAAAACGTCCTTTGTATATATCTATATAATAACTTCAACTTTATCATATTTCTGTTTTATTGTCAACGTATTAATATCATAATATATATATATATATATATATTTATATATATATATATATATATATATATATATATATATGTATATATATATATATAATTTATATAATTATATTGATTAATTATAATACATTTTATATGTTATATAATATTTTTAATTAAATATAAAATAGTAATGTAACTGTATTAAAATATCCTCTATCTATTCTGTCCTTTTTAATTTCGTAATTAGCCTAATTATTAAGCTATAATTAATTAATATAATACACGTATGCGTATACATTTATTTATTATATTATAATATAAAAAAGAGCTGAGATATATTAAATCATAAAATATATTAATAATACATAGATTGTATCCATATTTGACGATAAAAAGAAACGTTTAAATTATGTAATTGTATATATTATAATACAACATATTTCGATAATACTATTATATATTATATATTATATATATATATATATATATATATATATATATATATATATTATATGGGAAACATTGATACAATATATATATATATATATATATATATATATATATTATATATATATATATAATATAATATATATATAAATAATTAATTACAATTCTACAATCATTTAGTAAATACATTTTATTTATAAATTAATTTTGAATTATTATGAATTTGAATTATTCATGTTCAATATCATAAGGTTATTAGTAATTTAATCTATAGTTTATTATAATTATTATAAATAATTTTGCGTTATTAAATATTAAATATAATTTTGCGGTATTATAATATTATATACAAAGTGAAATTTTTTAAAAATATTTTGTAGATAAATACATTAATAAATGTTAAAAATTGTTATCAGCTATAATTTTAAATCAATGTATTCATGAATAATGATACTACTAAAAATTGTAATATAAATTTTAATATAATATATTCCTTTTAAAATAATTTAAGTATTAATACAATTTGCTGGACCTGGGGAGAAATAATATAGTATTTTACAGATGGCAATTCTTGAAATAGCTCAAACATACTTTAAATATATATATATATATATATATGTATATATAGACCTCCTATTACGGGCAAATACACCCTCAATGTATATTTTTTGTATAACCAGACAAATACACCCTTTTGAATAATGATTGGTTTTAGTCGAAAATTTACATTCGGGCTACTATTAGGTTAATAAATAATGCCTGGAAATTTGAGAAAGAATAAATCATTATTTTCTGATATACATGTTTTGGTGGGTGTTTCCATGTTCGTCATCTCCTATTCACGACAAATACACCCACCTGATTTTCCAATATAAAACCAGACTAATACACCCTTTTAATACATTACACTATTACGGAGTAATACACCCAATAACACATTCATAGATTTAGATGCATTAATAGATAATCATTATTTATATATATATTATATTTTAATATTATATATTTTTAATTGTAGCCTAAATAATTCCAATTTATTTAAATATTAATAATATATTAACTATTACTAATATTTTATTATAAAATATTACTAAACCATATTCAAATACAAAGAGATGGTATTATATATTATATTATATAATTTAATAGTATACTATCAAACTACTATCACAATCAGAGATTTAATTTGTAATCTTGTCGATTACTTATATACATTATTATATTTGGAAATATGGCATATGAAATAATCCTCATAATATAATATACAATATTTCCTTTTAACTTTAGTTGCTGAATATAAATTTAATATATACATATATATATATATATATTATATTGCTATATTTTTGATTATAAACAAAATTTATATATTTATAGAATATAATTTCAAAAGTATACTTTATAATATAAATACATTTTTATTTTATGCATAGGTATTTTACTAAAATGTATTTAATGTATAATTGATATCTAATAACAAACTAATATATTAATTATGAATAAATCGATTATAAATATGATGAACATAATAAGCGTATGTTTTTATATGCATATTTTAATTACAATAGTATATATATTTATAATATAGAATTCACTATATTTTACTTTTATACAATATATAATAATACTTTATTAATTATAAATTATTATCATATATTATATAAAATATACGATATATGTTAACAGAATGTATTCTATGTAATATAATTTAAAGTATATTTTTATAATTATGAAAATATAATAATTTGTTTATTTCTACATTATATAATGACAACGAATACATGAAATATCTATAATTGAAGTGATTAGGTTTATCAATGCAACATGTATAATATAATTTCTATTCGTGTATCTAATTCAAAATATTTATTTCAAATTCGTTATATTATAAAATATGTTTATTGCATATGCCTTATAATTTATAAAAAAACGATGGTTGTAAATGTATAAATTGAATTATCAGTCTAGATATAGATAGTTATATTTATGCAAAAAATATGTAATAGTTTATATTGAAAATGATAATTACCATTATTTTTTTGGGGGAAATACATTTTTTTTTAAATCCCAAAATTTGGAGTAGTCTTCGAGTAGTCATACATTTTGACAAAATCTTCGATATCGTAGTAGCAGGGATAGTTGCTAGCGCTCCGCGCTTGCTGGGATTTTCTGAAGTCGCATTATATTAGGGGGGATACTCGTATGTATAAATATGAGTAATGTCAGTATATATAGGGGCAGCATCTTATATTAAAGCTTTAATATAACTAGCTCGGACACGGGCATTTTATTTTGACTTATTTTAAGTTATACCAATTATTGTTAAGTATTATAAACATTCATAATATTAGTACTTCGTGATACATTTGAATAATTATGGTGTTTATAAAGTATTTTTTTATATAAAATATTATTTACAAAATCTTTATAATAAAATATATAACACGTGTTATGTATAATGTACATTGTTAAATATAACATTATATATGTAATAAATATACTATGAACATTTTATAAACATGTTATTAACATACTATTAAACAAATGTTTTATTTACAATATTGCATATATATTTATATTACATAGTATACACTATGTATTACTGTATCTTATATTATTTTATTACTATACATTAATGTATCTTATATTATTTTAGTATTAGATAGTTGTATACTAGTTTCTCATAGTGATATTGTAATATTTTATTTTTGTATAGAAATAATAAGATATGTAATTAAATTTATATAAAATATATATTTTATAACATTTACAAAAAAGTCTCAATAGTCGTGTAGGTTAATGCGCTGTAAATTTTCGTTATTGCGTTATGTAGAATTACATCTAATTAAATATTTTTAATGATCCTAGATTCAAATCTCTCATGTAATGCTTTGAATTTTTATATCAATTTTAAAAAATATTTGATATCACTATTAAAAAAATATTTTAATGTAAATGACAATACATAACAAGGATAAATAGTTTTACCTATGTTAATTTACATCAAGTATTGTTACCTATTATAACCATTTATAATATTATTACTTAATCATGATATATCTGAATAATTATGGTCATTGTAAATTTTAAATATTTTTTTATAAAATGTTACCATAAAATATATAACATATACGATATACATGTAATAAATATACTATGACAATTTTATGAATATGTTATTAACATACTATTAAAACAAATGTTTTATTTACACTATTGTATATATATTTATATTACATAGTATACATTATGTATTACTGTATCTTATATTATTTTATTACTATGTATTAATGTATCTTATATTATTTTATTACTAGATAGTTGTATAATAGTTTCTCATAGTGATATTGTAATATTTTATTTTTGTATAGAAATAATAAGATATGTAATTAAATTTATATAAAATATATATTTTATAACATTTACAAAAAAGTCTCATTAGTCGTGTAGGTTAATGCGCTGTAAATTTTCGTTATTGCGTTATGTAGAATTACATCTAATTAAGTATTTTTAATGATCCTAGGTTCAAATCTCTCATGTAATGCTTTGAATTTTTAAATCAATTTAAAAAAATATTTGATATTACTATTATAAACATATTTTAATGTAAATGACAATACATAACAAGGATAAATAGTTTTACCTATGTTAATTTACATCAAGTATTGTTACCTATTATAACCATTTATAATATTATTAATTAATCATGATATATCTGAATAAGTATGGTCATTGTAAATTTTGAATATTTTTTTATAAAATTGTTACCATAACATATATAACATATACGATATACATGTAATAAATATACTATGATAATTTTATGAATATGTTATTAACATACTATTAAAACAAATGTTTTATTTACACTATTGTATATATATTTATATTACATAGTATACACTATGTATTACTGTATCTTATATTATTTTATTACTATGTATTAATGTATCTTATATTATTTTATTACTAGATAGTTGTATAATAGTTTCTCATAGTGATATTGTAATATTTTATTTTTGTATAGAAATAATAAGATATGTAATTAAATTTATATAAAATATATATTTTATAACATTTACAAAAAAGTCTCATTTGTCGTGTAGGTTAATGCGATGTAAATTTTCGTTATTGCGTTATGTAGAATTACATCTAATTAAATATTTGTAATGATCCTAGGTTCAAATCTCTCTTGTAATGCTTTGAATTTTTATATCAATTTAAAAAAATATTTGATATCACTATTAAAAACATATTTTAATGTAAATGACAATACATAACAAGGATAAATAGTTTTACCTATGTTAATTTACATCAAGTATTGTTACCTATTATAACCATTTATAATATTATTACGTAATCATGATATATCTGAATAATTATGGTCATTGTAAATTTTAAATATTTTTTTATAAAATTGTTACCATAAAATATATAACATATACGATATACAATGTATATTATACATGTAATAAATATACTATGACAATTTTATGAATATGTTATTAACATACTATTAAAACAAATGTTTTATTTACACTATTGTATATATATTTATATTACATAGTATACACTATGTATTACTGTATCTTATATTATTTTATTACTATGTATTAATGTATCTTATATTATTTTATTACTAGATAGTTGTATAATAGTTTCTCATAGTGATATTTTATTTTTGTATAGAAATAATAATATATGTAATTAAATAAATATAAAATATATATTTTTTTAAATTTACAAAAAGTGTTCGTGTAGCTTAATGCTCCTTACGTTTTCTTTATATATATATATAAAGGAAATGTACAGCGTATTAACGTATACGTTATGTAGAATTACATCTAATTACATATTTGTAATGATCTAGGTTCAAATATATCTTGTAGCGCATTGAATAGTCGCTATATTTGTAATACAAAAATTATATATTTATTTACTGTTACAATATTAAGTTTCATAGTATTTGTTTTCATTATACATAAATGAGTTCAATTTTTCTATAGATATATTATTAACTAGGTATTAAATAATAAGTGATACATATATCTCAAAAATAGTAGCTTCATAATAATTAAGTTCGATATAATTTTCATGGAAATAATATATTAATTGAAAACGAGTTCATAGTAAAATTAATTATAAATATACTTCAACTTGATCATTTTTATGCTTAAATAATTTTTTTTTAATATTGCAAAAATTTTAATTGATCATGGGTTCAGACCTCAGAAACAGTTATTAATTTTAAGAATCTTACAATATATTATCTAAAATTATAAATAAAATCGAAATATGTTTAAAATATTTTGTGCTCGATAATTCTATATTAATTAAATTAATTATGAGTTGTTAGATATTTATGAGTGGCTAGTATATTTAAATATGTGCATTACATTAAACATATTAAATAAGTAAATTACAATAATTATCAGAAATTAAATTAAATACTGTATTATATTATAACCAAATAAAAAATTATATTGTATATAATGATATTGCTTTATTCTATTAATTTATTTAATGTTCTTATATTAGATTTTAATACATTATTGAATTTCGTTCGGACTTTTAAATATATTTCTTCCTCGGAAAGTTTTAATAAACACGGTGTAGAATATATTTTTAATATTTCTATTATTTCTTGCTTTCCTGAAAATTTTTAATTAACTATTTGTAATTATCAGTATTAAAATTAAATATGAATTATACATAAATTAAGAATAATTTTTATTTGCATATTAATAACCTGGCATTTTGTTTTTTTTAAATGATATAGAATGTTCCGATAATTTCTGAAATTCTGCTTTATTCCATTTGATATTTACAGCTGTTTGAAATAATGATGTGTTTAATTATATTTTTATATACATATATATATTATACATAATTAAATATTTTTAAATTGTATTTATATACCTTTTTTGATTTTTTTTTGATATCATCATTTTCACAGTAACTATACTCATCATTATTTATTTCATCTTCAACACAAATATTTTTGATAGATGGATTTCGTGAAGTTTCTCCTGGCGTATCATCTGAAATGAAATATAAGTAGATTACATGCATACACACATGTATATATAAGTTTGAGTATATGGGTGTGTGAATTAAATCATGTAAGGTATTTAACTCGGTCAAATAGTCGATACTGCTATATAATAATGTAATGTTCCTTATACTAAGCTTTCATATATATGGTCAATATATATAGGCCAATATAAATAATAAATCTGCATTGATTTATTTGTATGAATGAATTTAATTTTTTATAAAACAATTAACTTGTATTAAAGCAATTACATTTTATTTAATTATATTTTTTTATTGGTATGAAATTTATTACACATGTATGTTACATATGTAAGTTTGAGTATATGGGTGTGTGAATTAAGTCATGTAAGGTATTTAACTCAGTCAAATAGTCGATACTGCTATATAATAATGCAATGTTCCGTATACTAAGCTTTCATATGTATGGTCAATATATATAGGCCAATATAAATAATAAATAATAAATCTGCATTGATTTATTTGTATGAACGAATTTAATATTTTATAAAAACAATTAACTTGTATTAAAGCAATTACATTTTATTTAATTATATTTTGTTATTGGTATGAAATTTATTACACATGTATATGTAAGTTTGAGTATATGGGTGTGTGAATTAAATCATGTAAGGTATTTAACTCGGTCAAATAGTCGATACTGCTATATAATAATGTAATGTTCCTTATACTAAGCTTTCATATGTATGGTCAATATAAATAATAAACCTGCATTGATTTATTTGTATGAATGAATTAGATTTTTTATAAAAACAATTAACTTGTATTAAAGCAATTACATTTTATTTAATTATATTTTTTTATTGGTATGAAATTTATTACACATGTATATGTAAGTTTGAGTATATGCGTGTGTGAATTAAGTTATGTAAGGTATTTAACTCGGTCAAATAATCGATACTGCTATATAATAATGTAATGTTCCTTATACTAAGCTTTCATATGTATGGTCAATATATATAGGCCAATATAAATAATAAATAATAAATCTGCATTGATTTATTTGTATGAATGAATTTAATTTTTTATAAAAACAATTAACTTGTATTAAAGCAATTACATTTTATTTAATTATATTTTTTTATTGGTTTGAAATTTATTACACATGTATATGCAAGTTTGAGTATATGGGTGTGTGAATTAAATCATGTAAGGTATTTAACTCGGTCAAATAGTCGATACTGCTATATAATAATGTAATGTTCCTTATACTAAGCTTTCATATGTATGGTTAATTAGTGTATTTAATATACGCAAAACTATAAATAATATTCAAGTATATAAGAATGATAAATTTCATATCATTAATAAAATTAATAATACAAATAAAAAATATAATTATCTATTACATTATTTTTATAAATGTGTTGATTTATCATAAATTAATTGAATTAGTTATTCATTAGCGCTAAATATACGATTTTTAATTAGGTCAGGTTTCATAGGAATATATTAATATATACATATATATTTAAAACTATAAATATACATACTCATCATAATATAAATATTAAATAACGTATATTGTAATAATTACATTGTTATATTTCATTCTCAATTATTAATTCTTTATAATTTTAATAATTGTAATAATATAATTTAATATCAATCAACTATAAAACGGCATGAGGTATTATATATAATATTATCAATACTATTAATTATATTAAATATATCTATATTTTAAAAGATATATATAATACAAATATATATAATAATATTAGTATTTTACTAACATAATTCATTATAAAAATGTAATTTTAATTAGATAATTTAAATAAATAACAACTCTACAATATATAGTCTTGAATAAAAATGAATGACGGAAGTTTATTTTTATTTACAAATAATAATAATTAATAAAAATTATAATCTTTGTTCCTTTTTAATTTAAAAAAATATATATTCCGGAAATGGAAAAAATAGTCTCTTAATAATACATTTTTCTAAAATTTGTAATAAAATAGATTTTTTTTTGAAAATAAAGATAAAATATGAAATATTAATATAAAAATTCTTCATCAAATAAAATATTAAATATGTATCCATTTTCATATGAAAAAATGACTTTATAATATGGGTGTATTAACCCGTTTTACATATTTTGAGGATATACATCATCAATAATGAACCTTATATATTTCCATAAGTTATCGATAAAATAATATAAATTAAAGGTATACATGAAGTATAGCTCATCTTTTATAACATATCATAAGTTCAATATCTAAAACGAACACTATCATGTTAAACTATGTAGCTGACATGGAAACATCCGGTATATTGGATGTTTCTATATTGAGGGTGTATTAGTCTGGTTTTTTTTCCTGATTTGTCTGTAATTGTCTGTGTTAGTATATATATATATATATATATATATATATATATATATATATATATATATATATATGGATTAAACATGAGGAAAATAGGCATATAAAATAATGCTTATTTGTATTATTTATACTTGTTTAAATAAGTTAAAGTTGATCAACTTACTGGAGTATACCATAAAATTTAACTTATTTTATTGACTAAATTTAATATATATATACTATATTCACGATAAATTATATTTAGACATATATAAATTAAACTATATTATATGTCAATTTTCTAGATAATTTATAAATATATATGTATTCATGATACATTTATTTTAATTTAGGTAAACTAACTAAATCGCATCTTCATAAATAAAAAAACTATAATATATCATAAAATACAAATTTCAGATAAAATTTATCTACGTCGTGTATAAATCTATTATTAATACTTATTCGCTAATAACCTTAAATGTAACACATAATTCTTCCTTTTACAAATTTATATTGAAAACCAAAAATGTCTTCATTTAGAAATAAATATATCCGTATTAATACAATATAAGATATCGCTAGTTTATTTTAAAGGTTGAAAATATGAGGAAAGTATTTATTATAATTTTAAGAAATATTGTTTCAATATTATTAATATTGTCTTCTTATTTTAATATTTGTATGATATTTTATTGTCTTTATCGAAATTTTTAATTATGATAATATGTTAGTTCACAATATTGAAGTGATCATATACCTAGTAATATTTGTGTTTGGTGATATTGAATTCAGTGACAACCTTATAAACCATTGTATACATATATATTATTATTTATTTTGTATCAAATTTACCTTATTTATATTAATTCGATATTCTACAAGAATCATTTTCTCCTGATTAAAATAATTAGCATGAATAACGCGTAAATATATCAAAAGAAAATAATTTAAATTAATATATTAATATTTAATATCTTATTTTCAAATATTTTATTAATTATAAATAATATATTATATGGTAAAATACGTATTTAAATTTTGTATTATATACATTATTATGTACTATGTATTTATATTATACATATATAGCACAGTATATGGTAATATATAGTTTATTTAATTGGATTAATATGATCTACTTAAGAATAATAAATGTTAAATATTTGTACCGAAATTGTATTCGCCAATTTTTGATCAAAAATCTGAATATATTTTACAATATATTATATATTATATATAAACACACACACACACACACACACACACACACACACACACACACACACACACACACACACACACACACACACACACACATATATATATATATATATATATATATATATATATTTCTGGTAAAGTAAATTTTATGTAGATAATATATCAACATGTCATTCCAAAAATTATATTAGAAAATAGTAAATATGTTCATTATATTATCTAACTGATTTATCAAATATTACGGATAATTCATTTTTTAGCATTATCTAACAGGATATTTGGGTAAATTTAACTTATATTATATTATTTATTAAGATAGAATATAAATAATAAAAATAAATGTTTTACCTTATCATTATTAAGTTTATTTTCTATTTTCTTTTATTATAATTATCATTTTATTATACATAATTATAATATATTATAATAATATATAAATATAATATAAATAATAATAATAATAATATATAGTACTATTCAATAATATGTATTATTATATTTTCGGAACCATTATTAAGTGTAGATAATTAGATAATTTATATGTTTTAAACTGAATTCCATTATTTGTTTTAATAAACAAATAATAGTGATAGTGTATAAATTTATAGATGTAATTAATTATTTATTATTATACCAGATTAATTTGTTAAATTAATATATATTATGATTAAACAATAATACATATATTATAATATATTATTTATTTTGTTATATTTTATATTATTACTCTCTATTATTTTCTAGTTAAATTCTCTATACTAATTTTAATATAATGTATCTTTGCCTATATGTTTTTTTTAATATTTTATATTTTTCTGAGATTGTTGAATTAACATTAATTGGACTATATTATATTTGATTTGTTAGGGCCTTGTTTTTATTTGAATTGTATGTATTTATTTTCTCTAGTTAGTGAATTCTGTATTTGGCGGTAAATTAATGAACACACACACATACACACACGTACATACGCTCACACACACACACAAACACATACATATATATATATGTATATATATATATATATATATATATATATATATATATATATGTATATATAAGTAATCATTGTAATCAATATTGTATTAAATCAAATGAAGTGATATATTAGGATAATATCAATTATGAATTTGGGAACTTTATAAAAATTTATATTTTATTATTATTTAATTATCAATTTATATTAATCAACTTATTTATATATTCAATAGAAATACTAACAAGTTTCTCGAAGTTATTTAAATATGTTAAATGAATAAAACTTATATTTTATTACAGTTTGAAGAAATATTTTTTCTCGAGTTTCTTCTATTTATCGTATAAAATTTAAATATAATGAGAAAAAGCTATACATAATAAATACACCGATACAAGATTCTTAAACACAGGTAATATATGATTTATCATAACAAATCTAATTACGAATAGTAAGTTAATTCTAGAAATAAGTTAGATAATATAATTCTAATTTAGATGGAAAGTCTCATCACTATGAGTTTGAATAAAGTGGTAGATTCAGTCTTCGATCAATTTAGTCCAGAATATCGAGTACTGTAAAATAATACCATTATGGAAATTATGCGAACCTCTAAAATACTAATCAAAACATTGAAAGAACATAATGGGGTGTATATTATTGTAGCATAGTACATATACTATATAATATATATATGCTGATGACAATGTTTTCTTGCAGTTTCTCAGAATTAATTATAAGTAGATTGTATGAAGACAAAGCGATATCACTTAAATTCATCATCAGGATATGTCAATTACCACACGATTATTTTTAATTTGAGGTTTAGTTTTTTGGAGTAAAATTCAAATTTTATATAAAGACTACAATATCAGATAATAGTTTTATATCCTGTATAATAATAAATATACTGTAATAATGTATATTTTAAAATGGAAAGGAAACTTAGATCACCAATCCACCATATTCAATCAAGAAAATATTTTATTTAGTAGAATACAAAATTATAAAATATAATATGTCTCTGTAAAGTGGATAACGTTATTACAATTTATACATCGAAATCACTGAATTATCTATTACTAGCTATTGCAGTGAAATCTAGCGATATCATTATATATTAATGCTATATATTAATTCGTTACATGCATTTGTTATGGCAGAGATCAACTCTGTTATTCAATGAATAGAACTATTGGTAAAGCTTAACTTCCCATTCTACCTATCAATATATTACAAACATCTTCAAATAAACTGTATATGCGATATTTCAATAGGAATATAATTTATATTTACAATGTAAAAATAGATCAACTAAAGTTCAATAACTTGTTATAAAATTAGTACGTAACTTAATATCTCTTACTTACCTTAATTTTTAAATAATTTTATCAAGATGCTAACCAGATTTTATCATTTCAACTGATGAAATAAAATGGTTAACATTCTAATCATTTTATTTTAAGATATCAAATATTCTGTAAATATTCTGCAGTTATTTTGACATATTATTTTTATTATATTCATCGAAAATTAAAATTCATAAGTTGAATTTTTAAATGAACTACCTAGAACAACAATACAAAATGATTCCGATTGAATGAAATTAAAAATAAATATATCGTTGCTAGTTTACAATTATATTTATAATTCATATTTACCTTATATTCGTTATCGATTATAAATCTATATTGCTTTGTAATTTAATTCACATTATTTTTTAAAATATCAATATTTAAAAATTCAATTAATATAATGAATGTTTAAATTAAATTGAATATATATATAATACTATACTGTTATTTGATTTTCATACTATAAATCATAATATATACATATAATAAATATATCAAATCATAATTATAATTCTTAAGGATATGCGATACAGTTCAAAATAGCAAAAACAAATCTTTAGATTGATATAAGAAATTGTTTTCTCGTCAAGTATTACTATCAAAAATAAGCTTTTTACATGGTCATATTTTAATAGTGAATTAAATAAAAAGTATTATTTTATTATAATTTATAATTACAATAAGTTTATGAATATTTAATTCATTTAAAAAAATTCAATCTCAAAATAAAGCTTTTTTATTTATTGATAATGATTTTTTACAAGAGATGGTTCTATTTGTTTATACCATGCGATAAATATAGCGTCAGTTATATGTTTTACTTATTTTTTATTGACACAATTTTATAATTAATTATCTACTACTTCATATTCTCATATTTTCATTATATTGACACAATAATTAATATATATATATATATATTAATTATGGCTCCTTCTTCTATAAGAAATAAAATGCAAGACCAAAAAATATGTTTTATAAATATATATTTCCAGAATAATTATAAAATGTTCTAATCTGTTATATATTTATAATTATATATGTAAAGTATATATGTATATATATGAATAAAGTGTTAACACTTTATATTTAATAAATCATGTAATACGATGTAATGCAATTTAATATGTAATAATTCACATCGAATATTTTAATTAATTTCAAATTCGTTATTACAATTAAATATATCGTTAAATATCTATAATTCAGTCAATAACGCATTAAATTAAATAAAATGTTCAGATATTATAAATAATATATTAATACATAAAATTATTATTTTTTAATATTATATCTGATATCAAAGTTATGATTCTTTCGATGTTTTAAAAGTCAGAAAATATTTTTATAAATAATGTTATTATTTTTCCTTTGTAAATTGTAATAAAAAAATATTATTCATCAATATTATATCTTTCACGTTATTATATATTATATAGATTCAATTATTGATATTGATATTGATAGAGTTATTGGTATTTTTCTAGTACTATTTTCCCAATAAATATATGTACAAATATAAATAGATATTCATAGATGTACTGTATCGCATACTCTTATACAAGCTCTTATATACTCTTATATAATAATTAATAATACCGGAATTATCATTTTATTCCATTGAAAATCTGTAAATTCTTCAATTTTATTTTCAATATTTGCCTATATATTTGTAATATTTATTAATTTATTTATTATACTATTTATTAATTAAAATAACATCATTATAATTAATATTTTCATATATATCACAATATGCATTATATATATAAATATACAATTTATATATAAGCATATATAGTTTGATATATAGTTTGACTTATATTGAATATTATATATGTTAATATAATATCGTAATTAGAATAATTTATAAAATAAATGTACATTATAAATATAAACATTTCTTATAATTGCTTCTTTTTTTTGAACTGCTACTTCTTGCTTTATTTGTTTAATATTTAAATGATTGATTAGTATATTATATTTGATTAAATCATAATATATTATTAATCAAGTGGTATTATATAAATATATATTTACAATTAATTTGGAAAACATTTTTGAATTTTTATAAGTTAAAATTTAAAATACATATATACAGAACAAATATATATGGTGTTTAAATATATTACATAAATTTCTGTAATGAAATGCAATATTATTCACTATTTAGTTAGAATTATAGAATTACCTAATTAATAATATTAATTGAATTTTTAATATTATGAGCATTCCAAAAGAAGATTTGTTATAGTGAATATACTCCTGATATAGATTAATATGTATTGATATATCATGTGAGTTTATTTGATAATGAAATTAAAATATTATATTTATTTATATTTGGAATGTTTGTTTTATAATATGTATTATTATAATGTTAACATTTTATCAAACTTTAGCTTATAATATATAGTATATAGTCCAACGATTATATAAGCGTATTTTAATTAACGTAGTTTAATAATTATACTTAGTAATTTTGTATTTATCCAGCACAAACCCAAATTCAACTAATCACCTAAAAGTAATCCTACAAAACTTATAACATTACATTTTACACAAAGTCGCGCCCAAACGGTTTCATAAGAAATTTAAATATTCTATAATACCACATAATAATTAAATTATTTGAAATAATATTTGCAATAACTATATATATATACTTTGATTTATTTATGCAGTAATATATTTATATAAATTTGATATTACATTGAATAATCAATGAAAATATAGGAATGTCTGATTTTAAAGTCTAATTATTAATGCGTTATCTTTTATATATATATATATATATATATATATATATATATTACTATTGAACTAATAGTATAACTTTTACAATTACAAATATTAAAATTTGTTTACCTGATAATTAACGTGTTAAAATAAAACATATCATTAAAGAGATATTAAAAAATGGAATAAGAATAATACCACATAATAATTAAATTATTTGAAATAATATTTGCAATAACTATATATATATACTTTGATTTATTTATGCAGTAATATATTTATATAAATTTGATATTACATTGAATAATCAATGAAAATATAGGAATGTCTGATTTTAAAGTCTAAGATCCTTCAGGAATACTATAATCACCATATATATATAAAGTTCAACGTATAATGTTTATTTATTTTTAATGTCATATTTAATTATTATAAAATATAATTACTATAAAAAATAGATCATGAATACATTTAAATACATTTAGATGCAATAAATCAAATAATCAAATATTATTTATTATTTTTAAATAACAATATTTATATTAGATGATTGACATGTTTATATTTAGCCTAACTGATATTTAGAATATTGGGAAATTGTATTTATTGTATTTGGGTTTGTATTTGATAATATATAGATTAAAATATCCTATTTGGCTTTTATAAAATTTGAAATCATTTCTATGCATCATTTTATGTGTATAAAATAATTGCATTTAATTTTAAATATATTTGCTATAATCGTAACATCCTAATTTCATATGACAAATATACTTCATATAACAGAGTGACATTTCACGTGTTTTAATTCCCCTCTTTGATAAATAAACTATTATTAAATATATTAACATATTAAAAAAAATTCCTTCTAAAAATATATATCATACAAATATTATCAATAGATTCGAATTTGCCACTAGTAATATACTCATATAGAATATTTTCATAACATTTTCAATTATAACCTAATTTAATTTACGAAATAAATAACTTATTTACTTAATATAAATTATAATCCATAATTATGTATGGATATATGGATATATGGATATATTTTAAAATAAGTTAAAAACTTATTATATGAAACAGACGTTTACCACTATTAAAAAATAACAAAATTGATATACAAAATATTATATAACCATTTTAATAATTTTAATAAAAAAATATAGAACAATTATTTTATTTTTTATCAAATACTAATTTTATATCTATTTTATTTCTAGACCATAAGCTTAATTATTTTATTATATTATATATATAACAATTGTGAATTAATAAATACTTTTATTAGAAAAATTGTAAATAAAAAAATATATTATTTGAATAATGAATATAAGAGATTTCGTAAAAAAATAATATATTATCATCATTTTATTTGAAATTAGTTTTAAAACTTAATTTATTAATATATTCTAAATAATCAAGAAAAAATAACATGTATGTATACCTTGAAATGTTGTACTCAATAATTAAAAAAAATGTCATACATCATATTTCAATTATTTAAAAAATCCAAATATTTCATATTTCAAATTTTCATAGGAACTTTATTAAAAAGAGCATTATATATCAATTTATATAACAGTATTTATTTTTATTGGGTGGTGATAATTGCGAATATAATGTAATTTAAAATAAAATGATACTTTATTATAAATTAAATTGCAAAATATTGTATATACCTTCAAGCTATATAATTGTTCCGTATATTCCTATATATTGTAATTGAATATAATTATAAAATGAAGTTCTAAAAAAAGACATTGATATATATATAAAGAGAATATTACCTTTTTCATTATTTCGTCCAGTGATCCCTTTATACACAAAATATATAATTAAAACTTTATATACATATAAAGCAAACAATTCAATATCAGAATATATTAGGAATTCATAAATGATTAACAATAATATTTTTATTATGTATTAAAAAAATGTATGGTTATATTAAAAATATTTAATATTTTTTATTTTCTTCATTGTTGCAAACATGTACTTTCAAAACGATTTTGAATAACAATAAAACCAACATACCGTATTACAACAATGTACGTCGTATTCCTTCATCTTCAATCTTTCAAGTTTCATATTAAGTTGTAATTCAATTAAAGAATAGTATTATATATTTATTTAAATTTTAAATTTTAGATATGTCAATGTCTTGTATTATTTATCAATGTCTTGTTATCATATATTGTACGACTATACAAGACATTGATATATGCAGGTGTAATGACGATACTAATGTAACGGAAGCTAAAATATAAAATTTAAATAAATATATAATACTATTCTTGAATTGAATTACAACTTAATATGAAACTTGGAAGACTGAAGATGAAGGTTGAAAGCGATATTAAGTGGAGGTTGTGGTTGCCAATTCTTCTTGTATTGTGATAAATGAAGAATGCATATATATGTACATATAAATGCATATGAATAAAATCTACATCATTAATATGATTCACGTACTCTTACATTGGTATTATATAAGTTAAAAGTTAAATAAATTAATGAAATAATTATTAAAATTAATTTATTTATATTGCTAAAAAATGTCCTATTAATAAAATTAATAATTTTAATTTTAGAATGTTTGCGTTTATTTATAACATTAATTTATACCATTAAATAATAAATATAATTATATTAATTAATAATACAATTATTATATAATAATTTATTCATATCGTATATATACTTAGAATACATAGACTATAAATATAATATAATCAATGTGAATAATTAATATATGTATTGATTTCTTAACTAGAGAGAGTGTACAAGAGAGATACAACTATGCCTAGCTTATTTATAATTTCTGTTTGAATATATACATATAAATAGCATTATGATAACTAAAATGGTTCTCAAAATATTATTATAATAACTTATAAGAACAATATTTAAATATAAGTATATATATATATATATATATATATATATATATATATATATATATCATTCAACGGAAATAGAACTTAATAATGGATTTTTAAATTCATTATATTATATAATCTTATATTATCTTAATATGGCACCATCAAAATGATAAATACCATAAACCAACTTACATGAGTCAAATTAATAAAATAAAATAAAATCATTCATAAATTACTTTTAATATCAATTATTATTGCATTATAATATTTACTTTCATCTTGGGTAATAATAATAATAATATAATTAAATTTGAAAAGTTAAATATGTGTAATAGAAAAAGTCATATCCACTCATCAGTTCTGAAAACTTATATTAAATATCATTTTCGATAGACATGCTATCTAATACTTAATAGTTATTCAATAATGTTAAAAGGATAACAAGAATTAAATTAAATGTTAATATAATTATCCATGTGCTAATTACAAATTAACTAACAAAATAAAACTGATTGCTGATTATCTAAATACTAAATTGATCACTATTGAAATATGTATTAATAAGTATAAATAAATATTAACCGAATTAATTAGTTCTTTAATTTTTGCAAATTGTTTAATTTTATCTCGCTAAATTAATTTTAATTTAATAATAAATTATAATTGTATTCGGGTATACATTATGTATTATATATAATATAGATTCTTATTTCACCATATAATATATTTAAGTTATTATTGCGTAATATACTTATGTCAGTATATGAATCCGATATAGATTATTTTTATATAGCTTGTTTAAAAACCTTATTGCTTATTAAAAAGTGATATGTAACATATCTATTATTCACTAATGCAAAGACTATAAATAGTATTGCATTCAATGTTAAGCTGATAATTTAATAATATATATATATATATATACATATAGATATATATATATATATATATATATATATATATATATAATACTTAATACTGATCGATTAACATTAAGGTAATCAACTCTAGAATAGTCTAGTAGCCTAGTTATATTACATAAATGAAACAAGTCACACACAAAAAAAAATATATATATATGTAGTAAATACCATTGCATTGTTACTTTTTTGATTTTCTATCTATTATTTAATATTTATTTTAATAATAGAAATTTTTGAAAATATTTATAATTCTGAATATATACAAATATAATTTATTATTCGTATTACCTCAATTTGTTTATATCGTTCTTGAGAATATTTCTAAATATATATATATATGTATATGTAAATATATATATATATATATATATATATATATATATTTATATTTATATATATATATATATTATGGTTAAGTAATATGAATTCAAAATTTAAAAAAACTGCCATATAATACATAAACATAATTACTTAAATTTATTATTTTATAAATCGAAGAACTCAAATTAATTGACTTCGTAAAATATATTTCATTCATGATGTATATAATAGATAGTTCAATAATGTATCAATAATTCGTAAATAATGATTTAGTATTTATTAAGGCCTATTATCTTTAGTAAAAGCTTACTATATTTAGTTTGGTCTTAATATATTTAGTTTGTTCTTAATATATTTAGATATAACTTAATATCTTTAGTTAGAGGTTAATATTTTTAGTTAGATCTTTATATTTTAAATTTTAAATTTCCATTTTTAGTTAGGTTTTATTATCTCTAGTTTTATTTTATATTTTAAAATTATTTGTAGGTAGTATTAGGTATGTCTTAATATCTTTATTAAGGACTCAATATATCTAATTAGTATTAAATTAAATTAAAAACTAATACAATTTAAATATTAATCTTATTATTCAACCTCAATAACTTCATTTATCTAAGTTCAATAAGTAATTTGATTAATAATATAATATTGTGAAATTATATTTTTTAAACAAATATTTATTTACCTTATTTATAATCTTATCTTTGTTTTCTATTTTCAAAGCTTTCTATTTATAATAACAATAAATTAAAATTGATATATTATACTCTAATTATGATTATTAATTATATTATCTTGATATATTTAATAATTCTAAATGGCATAAAAAATATAATTTTTAAACTAAGAAGATTATAATGGATATCATGATTTGTATTATAAAATACAATATTTCTATCATAAATACAATATACACTATAAATACAATATGTCTATCATAATATCACAAATATTTTGATATTTTTAATATCACAATATAACATATAATATCACAATATCACAATATAAAACAATAAGGACGATGGATTTCTATGTAATTATTAATTGTTAATTCCTATGTAATTATTATTTGATAATATTTAATGCCAAAATATAATTAATTTATTAATTTACTTTAGAACACTTATTTTTGTTATATAATATGTTATTTGTTTAGTTAATAACTCTTTTGTTTATCAAATTGTAAAAGTAAAATACATTAATCTATATTGATTAAATATTTAGTATTAAGAAGATACATATTATGGAAGAATATGTTGAATATATATATATATATATATATATATATATATATTAATATATCAATATTGTTATTAATTACATGAATTATCTTTTAATTTATTTTACATAAAGAGTATTTATTAAGAATATAATTAATAATATATGCATTGATTATGTTAAGAATTAATATAATATATAATAATATAAAATATTGTTTTTTTGTAACCTTAAATTAATTAAATTAGTTGACAAATAATTATTATACTAGGTAAGAGACTAAATGCATAATAATAAGATGAATGATAACTTATTAGAACAAAATATTCTACGCAATAACTATTTTAATTGAAATTACTATACTATCGGATACATTATGAAAAACCAATAACCAATTTACTTATGATTTTGATTATTTTTTATTGAAATAATAAAAACCTTTATATCGTAGAATTAAACAATAAAGAGATTTTAAATACAATATAATAAAATTCACAACAATTAAATATATATTTAAATTGTACCAACAGGTAATTCATATTGATTCATTAATGAAGTTTTGTATTCATCTACTGTACTTTCAAACCCATTCTTTATATGAATTAATCGATATAGTGAATGTATATATATACTTAGATTTTAATTCTATATATTTTTTATATATAGCTAATATAAATAAAAATACTTCATAAAAATTAATTAACATTATTAATTATTAAAATATGTATACAAATTAAATATAATATAATATCTAGGTATTACCTCTAATTCTTTAAATTTTTTTAATTCGTTCAATACATCTTTCTACGAAAATATATAAACTGTATATACAATATTCTTATTAATTATTCTAACTAGCGGTAATATATCCATATTTTGTGATAACTATAATATGAAACGTACAATTAAACAATTGTATATATTATATTAAATATTCCACGGATTAGGGATATGTATAATCTAGTGAACCTATAAAATATAAACCATAAGGGGGTCTATTTTCCAAGCTCGATTTATATATATATATATATATATATATATATATATATATATATATATATATATCATTTAGATATTAACTGCAATATGAATATGGAAAAATATTTATTTAAAATATCCATATTTAAACATTATATCATATAATGTGAATTATAATTAAAATAATAATTAAATAGAATCAGTATATACACTTTTTTATCTAATATATTTCATATAATGTACAAAATAAATCAGTTAATTATATATATATATATATATTACATGTAAAAAATACAATATAAATATAATTAAATAATATATTAATTGCGATTAAAAATACAAGCTCATTTCATTATTAATTATTCAAAAATTAAATTAAATCACTTAAAGCGGTTACAAAATGTAAATTAATTTGATATATTAGACTATTAGATATATATTATTTTATTATTAACAACAAGTTATTTACCATATAAAACTAATACAATGATTACTATAATTAAGCTTATATCTACTTCTGTTAAATTAATTTGGAAGACATACATATTATATTATTATAAAAAATTATAAATTATAATTTAATTAATGATTAAATTATAATATTAATAATACAATAACTAATAATATCTATTTATATTCATGTTCAATTATAATAATTTATTTTTCAAGGTTTATTTTATAAAAGTTACAACTTATATAAATACATTTAAGTTAATATTAAATGTTGAAAACTTTCAACATTTAATAAAACTGTTGGAACAAGTTTAATAATTAATGGAAATTATTAATATTTATTAAAAACTATTAATAATTATTAATTATTATTCATCTTAAAAATAATTAGAACATATTTCGATGATTTTTGAATAAATTTCATCTGTAGAACTTTTATCGCAAATATTGTAATATAATGAAATTACCTACCTGAATATTAATCATGATATATATCTCTATATTTACATATACACATTGTAATTATGCATATACGCATAGGTATTTCGGTCAAATTACCATCACCTCAGCTCCTGTCTACAGACAACGAGATGGCATAAAAAGAAATGTAATAGTAATGGTAATTACTATTATACAGTTTATTTTTTATCAATGTATTGTATTTTGTCATTTAATAATAATTTATATAATACTTTATATAATGTATATAATAGGATAATTTTGTATTATTATAATTATATTGATATTAAATATATTGAATTTTTAAAACCAAATATTCGAATTAAATGTATTAATAATAGTTATGTATTATATACTATTAAAATAATTGAAGGAATTTTCCTTTTTAGATTTTAAATTTTGCAAATAATGTATCAAAAAAGATGGAATTTCAAACGATTCAAACTTATTTAATAAATTTAATTTCATACTTATTAATATTTTTATATCAAATATTGTTTTAACCTATTTAATATATTAACCTATTTAATATAATAATCTATAAGAATATAAATTTAATATAAATTCTATTTTTTTATATTAATCTCTATGACATTTATCATTATTTATTTTATGATTTATTTTAGTGTTTTTTTTTCATACAATTGTAATAAATATAGTCAAATTACTGAATTAACAAGGATATTTATATATAACATTTATAGAAAATGTTATATTTATATTTACTAGGTTATTTATATCTTAATTTGAATATGTGAAATATTATCAATTATGTATTTGAAATATAATATGTAATTTTTATATTGATAACCTTTAATGATTCTAATTCACTCTTGATTTCCTTTGACATATAGTTAATATATTAATATGAAAGTTAAACTATAATAATAATATTATTAATATGATATACAAATTATTAATATGCAATAATAAAAAATTAACTATGTGCATATATCTATAGGTAAATCTACAGAACATATACTCATAGATACACCCATACACACATACATACACACACACACACACACACACACACACACACACACACACACACACACACACACACACACACACATATCTATACATACATACACACACATATACATATATATATATATATATATATATATATATATATATATATATATATACATATATATATATATATATATATATATATATATATACATATATATATATATATACATATTTTTTATTTTATGTCTATGAATCATATTTATTATTTATATAACTACATTTTTCTTCGCTATATTTTCATTTGGCAACTGTAAATTGTATAAATAGTAAGTATTTTATTCGAATATTGCATAAGTATACATAAATGTAAATTAATATTAATAATAAACATAAATGAAATATTTATAAATATATTATAATTATATATATATATATATATATATATATATGCATATATATAACAGTGTGGGTATTTACGATTTATATAAGAAGATGTACAAATTAAAAAATATATAAATGACCCTTTACACTAAAAGTGTAACGATTATTAAAGTAAGTAGTGTTTTGAAATTATTTATTTAATATAAATTTCAAAATATCCAATTAATTCATAAAATCAATTATAAGTATCACAAATTAAAAAGGAGATCATGGAAATAAAAAATATAAACATGTAATAATACAAAGAAATCGGTATCACAGATTATATAAGTATTATCAGAAATATTTTTAGAATTGTAAGTGTGCCATTTATTATAATTAATTATATATATATATATATATATATATATATATTATAATATATCCCATAAAATTACTTATATAGAGATATATTGGATTTATATTATTATTATTGTATTAATTATTTATATAATATATGGTGTATATATAATATTAATGATAAATATTTATAATCTATATTATATTATTATTAATAATTATTATTATTAATAGATATAAGGGACTCGGTAAACACAATTATGAAATAGTTTTATAAATCTTTAATATTTCTACAATAATACAAATTATATAAAACAAATTATGCAATTCAAAAAATGAAATAACTTGGATGATTTATCAAGGAATTTCCTTTATTTATTTTTAAAGTAATTTTATATATATTTGTTGTTAATTTTAATGTATTATAGTTAATATATAGTTATTATGTGTTTATAGGCGTATTTCATTATATAGTATATACAATGTATTATTTATATGTGAATATATCAAACTTTCAGGGGATATATTTTATTTATATGTGTTCACTAAATCTAATAGTAAATAATCTATATAATAATGTATATTTTAATAATTTTCAAATTACAATATTTTGATTGTTATATTAGAAAATAAATCATATTTATTATTACATTACATAAATAGGAATCCACTAGACATTGTTAGTTGTTAAAATATATAAATAAATCTAAATATAAAACCTCATTAAATATCGTTCTTAAATCTTGATAATTTCGATATAGTTGATTCTAATGAAAATGATGGTACTTAAAATGACACATATACTCACATACAGCTACACACACATACACACATACACACACACACACACACACACACACACACACACACACACACACACACATATATATATATATATATATATATATATATATATATATAGTTATATTTATATTATATTTTAGTATCTCATCATTACTTAAAAAATTACTCATAAAAGCCGCTTATACTTATACAAATATTTACACTAATAATAATATGTAAAATATAATATAATTCTAAATAATGACAAATAATATCCGTTTATCTTAAACATGTACTACTTATCCCTTTCAACAAAATAATATCTATATTTATATAATAATTATATATATATATATATATATATATATATATATATCCATATAATAACTATATTTATATTTATATATGCGTCTATATTCTCGAAATACCTAACTATCTAACTCATTAAAGTTAGAGATAAAGACAGAAATAATGCATTCTTTTTCTACTTAAATATTTCAACTCGATACTTACTGTAGTAAAATTTCATTCATGAATACAATATACTAAATAATAAACCAATCGTAAAAAATAATATTCCGACTAAATATAGTTGACTACATAATACATAACTACTAAACCGGCAAATGATATCATAGACAATACACTATGAGTAACTACTACTATTTAAATCATGACAACGATATAAACTTTACTCTGAATCCTTTTTACATAATTTCATTATCATTAAAAATAATAAATATTAACATAATTCAGCTTCCCAATACTCAAGCCATATAATTATTATAATAATTTTTTTTATCATGCATATATTATACACCTTTAGAATAATTTACCAAACAAACTGATGAACGTATACACTCTATGTAAAGATTTAAAAAATATCCATCTACCTCAATTATTAATACTATTAATTATTGTCAATTTAAACCTTTAAAAAGTACTTTATTTATTAAATATTATACACCTAAATATAGTAACTTAATATCTAAAAAGTATCTGGTAATGTATAAAATGCTTCATAATGTTTAAAGTAGCAAATAATTTCTTTAAAATATATAAAAATTAATTAACAGATATAATACAAAATTTAAAATAATATTAAAATTATATTATCCATACTATAAATCGAATAATAAACCGAATATTATTTACACAGATCTATTATATGACCACACATAAATGTATATCATAATAATAAATTATTAAACTATTATTTGTAATACGGTATACTTATTTAATATAAACTATGTTTTATTAATTCAATATATAAATTATTATTTATTAATTCGATATAGAATTCTATTATTATTGTAGAAATACAATTTCAAGAAGAAATATAATGAAAATAGAATATAAATTTATTAAAAATTCGTATCAAAAAAATTAAAACATAGCTTATTTAATAAAAGTATAAGCAATAATAAATTAGGTAAGCATTAATATGATAGCTTTGATTATTATATTTACTCCATAATGCCAATTTAATATTATATTATATTAACAATATGATTGATCTATATGCGTATAATTGTAATAAATAATTAATTAATTTCCTTAATTTAATAAGTATATTATGCTAACATGTTTTTTAGTATATATTATCTTTTTTATCTAATATATTGTAATTAATACATAATTAATTTATTATAATATATGTATTTAATAATAATAACATTTATCATCATTATCGTAAAATACAATAATTCACAATTAAAAATACCTTATTATTTTCCTTTAGTTCTCGTTTAAATTTCTTAATAGATATTTTAATTTATAAATTTAAATTAGCAAGTTATACTTTTATCATATTACTTAAATATGTATATAAGTATAAGTTTTATCATTTTTAATTTTTTATCATATTAAATATACATTTATCACTATAGTTATATATAGCTTGAAAATAACTAACGTCGACATCTTTATAATACTAATAAGTTAAATATTATAATGTATATCAATACTAATAAAATTATATTATATTTATAAGTACTGAGGTTATTATAATTAAAATACTTTAATTATGAAATTATAGCAAAACCTGATCAAAAATGTTTTCTTCTTTTTTTAAATTCGGTTTATACTAAATAAAGATTAAATATTAATATTTAAATTATTATTTAAAAATAGTTATGATAAAATAATGTATATGATTAAATATAAATTAACGTATATGGTAATATTAACCAATTCATATGAATATTCATTTATTTTACAATTGAGGAATTGTAATTAAAATGAATATATTATAATTTTAATATTTAATATTTTTGAATAGTAAATACAGTTACAAAAAAATATATGCAATTTCAATAAATAATTAATACTTATTGATTAGTTTATGTAAAATATTCTAATATAAAAAGTTTAATTTATTGAACTAATATTATCTGACTTTGTGATATATCATTTTTAGTTTGATATGACGTAATAATACTTATTCAATAAGTTTAAATATGCAAAATAGTCACGAGAAGTTTAATCTAGCTTGGTTGTAAGTATTGGTGTTATATGAATACTATTTGTAATTTAGGAATAGTGTATGAAGTTAATAAATAATGGATTTTTAAAATTATAATAGGAAACAGTTGCGGAATTAGTATATTTAGTAGTGATATTTGTATTATGTAGGGAAATAAAGGTTTTTTAGGAATTGTTCTGAAAGAGAAGTTCTGAAATGTGTTGATAGAAATAATGAAAGATTTCTGAAATAAATTATTTTTCTTGTAAGTTGTATTTGTAACTTAATGAATTAAGTATTCAATTCACTTAAAAAATCAGAAGAAATATTTTGCAACTTTTTCATAAGAAAGAAAATAAATAAATACGTGAATGTAACTATTGTGTTCTTAAAATATTATGTTTTTAATTAGTAAGATCTGAATTAGAAACAAAATTAGAAATCTTACATTAAGTATTTTTCCAAAGTATGTTACTTAATCAATCTATGATACAATCCCATACACGTTATCATTATGATCACATATTATTATTACGTATTATATTTTCCATTTGAGAAGTTCTAGAATATTAAACACATAAGTTATAGAAACCAATACTAAATGTATCTTCATTATTTATATAAGTGGATATATCGTAGAAAAATAAAACGAGTAGATTAGCATTTTACTGCCGAAGTATACCTTAATATATTTGTACTACTATATGTTATAGTTAGATCACTTATATATAGTATTTGTGTAATTCATTTAGTTTAAATCCAGATATTACTTTATGTAAATACCATTTATTTGTCTATAAGCATTTATCTATATATGTATTTATATATTAATCTCTGAATAGTACTAGTTGCATTGCTTTTAATATGCCAATTATTAAATGTATGCATTAAAATCCAAAATATATGTACTGCCAAACATACATAACTGAATTGTGAGCATAATTTTGTCATTTAAAAGATTCTCTAAATTTAATTAATATATTACTTAAGAATATACATATAATCTGTTTATATTTTATATTATATTTTCATTGAATTATTTCCAATATTATAACAAAAATATATATTCATATATTGGAAATAATTTAATAAAATTATAATATAAATGTTAAATATATTATGATTATTAATTAATTAAATATAGGGAATCTTTAAAGAAAATTATATCTCAATGAAGGTATATATTTTTGAGAAAATAGTAAAGATACTAGCATTAATTGCCAATTTATCACAAATTGTTATTAATGATAAATAAACTTGATAACTCAATAATTAGCCATTCTAGCTTATATATCTACAAAAGATAAGGATATATTCTAGATTGACCAAATATCAAAATATATTAGCATAGAATAAAAATATAATATATACATAATAAAATACCTGAATTTGTATTTTTTTACTATTTGATATGAAATTTATTATATCAATCATTAATTTAAGTATTATTTATTTATATAATATATATAATTATAATTATATTAAGTATATACTAAAATAATATAATTGTCGAAAAATATAAGTAAAAAATATATGTATACCATTATTAGTGCCGTAAAATATGCTGCTTTTCAGATTTAACCATATAAATATTCATTGAGATTTACCAATAATTATGTATATATTTTGAAAGATTTAATAATTATAACATTATTAATTATATAACATAATACTATAATATAATATATATTATATTAGTGGAATATAAAATATCTTTAAAATAAGATCGTAACATAAATCATCACAACTCTTATATCATAGAAATTTAATAAATTAAAACTAATAAACGTATTTTTTCATTCTTAATTATGTTATTATTTATCTATATTAAATAACACTTATATGCAATATAATACACCTTATATGCGATAAAAAAATCAACGTCTGTTGAATATTTAGAAATATAATAATGAATATTTTGATTCCTACGACATTTATTTTTATATTTTAGGTATTTTTATATTTAATATATACTTTTCAAAATATATAAATAAAAGTAAATTATAATTTAGTATTGTAGAAATTATTTAAATATAATTATGATTAAACACTTTTAATATTTAACATATTCAAATAATTTCCTATATTTAAATAGTTATTATATTATTTATTAACTTCATAACACACTATATAAATATACTAATTTAAATAAGTAACGAAATAAACCTTATTTGACATTTTGTATCACTCCCAACGCATCTCGTTATATCATGAAATCTAATTATAAATAATTGTTATATTAATAATGATAAAATATAATACAAATTATGTTAATGCACTTTTCAATATAATATCATTTTAATAACATACTTATTCGGAATATTTATATTTTCTTTCATCATTCTGAAAAATAGATAAAATATTTTAAATATTATTTAAAATACGTTAATAAATATTGTTATACTCCAAAATATATAATCAAGTATGTAAGTTGTTATAAAATGTTCTTAGTAATTTTATTGATTATATATTCATGTAAAATATGTATATGATAATTTCATATAAATAAATTAATTTATCTTAAAATATACATACAAAATATCAAATATATATAAGTTGTTACTTTAACGACACTATCCAATATTTAAATAAATATATTTAAAATATTAATATATTATACAACTCTTTGATAAATATAATATAAGATTACAATAAAATATATTATATAAGTATTTAAAACTTTATTTCTATATTTTGTCTAATGTCGTATTCCTAAATTTTTATATTAATTCATTTAATACATATATACAATATTACAATTTTTATTTATTAATACCCATTTCTATATATATATATATATATTTATATATATATATATATATATATAATTTTAATATAATATATCTTTGATTATGTATATACGTATAATAATAAATTATATAATCACATTACACACATGAAAATTTTATAACAAATTACATTTAATATTTTCACTTTTTAATAGAGGAATATTCCTTCCATATTTATAAAGAATTATTTAACGAATTTAATGTAATACAATAATGAATATTTATCATTTAGTATATTACACATTATAAATATTATGATTTAATTTGTAAATATAAAAGTGTATTATTATAAATACTTTTTAATATTTTAAAAATTATTTAACATATATAACATATTTTAATTTACCTATGTAGTTATGTGAAATGTGTTAAATTAATGTGTATATTGTATAAAGTATCATATTTTAAATTTTATAAACTGTTTTATTTCAATAAATGATCAAATAAAACAATACAAATTATAAATAATGATAAAACACAAATACATATAAAATAACAGTTTTAACATGATTCTTCTTATTATCCTAAATATCAATTAACATATTAATTAAATGTAATTGAATTATTAGTAATTAATAATATATTATTATTGTAATTTGGCATTTTAAATAAAATAATAGTATCCAAATAATAGACTACATATTAAATTATAATCAATTTTTACTAATAGATTAAATGCATATTTTATTCTATGAAAAATAAATCTTATTAATTAGATATAAAATTATAATCTAAATATATACCTTACGTAAATTCATGAATTTATGTACCTTTAAATAGTAAATGATTGTAATTAAAATAGTAGAATAAATATAATTATTATGAATATATAAATGTAGTACATTAATATAGAATTATAGTAATCTGAAAGACCTAACAACTTCATGGGAATTCAGATCAACAAGTAGTTAGGTGGGAGGCAGGGACGAGGTGGGAGACAACAGTATATTTAATTGATTCCAAACCGGCAATTATGCATATATTAATCAATAGGACTAATATTGAAAATTTGTTATTACCATCTAAGAGTACTCAACTTTTGTAGTTTTTCCTCATACTTATTAAATACTGTTTATTTGATTATATGAGATTGGGATTGGAAGCCATTCGAAAATCACTGGTGAAATGAAAATCCTCAAAACAACATTTGATTTCTATTATTGGATGTAATAAAATAAAACTAACAAAATGATTTAATTTAGAAATACTGATGATACAATATAATAATATATATAATAAAGTAAAAGTAAAAACACAAAATAGAAAATATATTAAATCAAAAATAAAATAAAATAAAACTTAAATTCAAATTCAACAGTATTGAAATATATTTTTCAGTTAGTCTATAGTGTATTTCAAGGAATATTGAATTTTGTATATATTTTTTACATTACTAACGGAATCTTTACTTTTATTCTGCAATGATAATATATCATATATTTACGTATATATATATATATATATATATATATATATATATATATATATATATATATACACATATATATATATATATATATACATATATATATATATTTATATATATATTATATATATATATATTTTTTTTCAATATACTATCTATATTTAAAAATGCCTACCATATAATTAAATAGAACAAAATATAAAATATATTGTAATTTGTCCTCGACTAAAAATACCACTTCATAGAAAAATTATAATTCATTAATCAAAGTATATATATTGTAGTAATCTGAAATACCTAATAACTTCATGGGATAAACAAGTAGTTAGGTGGGAGGTGGGGAAAGGGTGGGAGACGTAACGGTATATTTAATTGATTCCAAACCGTCAATTATGCATATATTAATCAATAGGATTAATATTGAACATTTGTTATTACCATCTAAGAGTACTGGGATTGGAAGCCATTCGAAAATCACTGGTGAAATGAAAATCCTCAAAACAACATTTGATTTCTATTATTGGATGTAGTAAAATAATACTTATATAGTAAACATAATAAATCCTTATATCCATGTCCAGCATAAAACTAAAATATAAATGTTTTGAAATGCATAAGGAGTTATGTTGCATAATTAAGTTGCATAATGACTACACATGATGGTAAAACAATGGAATATTATAAATATAAAATTATATGTTACAAATTGATAATGTATAACTTATATAATAAAATATTACTTATAAATTATTAAAATAGATAACATTGATAAATATAAAGTTGTGTATCTAGTTGTCGAATTGAATATCTATGAGTAATAAGCTATATATATATATATATATATATATATATATATATATATATATATAGCCATACATATAAATATATATGCCTTAAATTATGAAAGGTATTATGACTAACCAGTATAATAAACAATAATCGAATGATTCAAGATTCCCAATTATTTATATAACAATAATTCCCTATATTTTAAATTAAAATATAAAAAGGAATACTTAATAAAAAAGACTGTCCATAATTCATTAGTTGATATTAAATATACTATAAATATTAAAAATATCTGATTACATCACAGTGCTCCATATAATATAGAATCATATCATGGCTTAACTCTATACTGAGAATATACGAACAAACTCTCTGGAATGATACTAAATGTATAAATTATAAATAAGTTAACGATATATTTTTAATCTATCGGAAAAAATAATTGTAATAATATACTTACCTTCTTTTTTACAATTTACTTTATTCCTTATACTTTACTCCTTAAGGACACCACTGATTTAAAAATATCTCGCTACTTTAAATCAATTAGAAGTAATGTATTACATATGTTAAACATAACTTTATAATTAATACAAATACTCTCCAGTACAATATTCTAATTATACTATATTTATATTCATTAGCATTTATTGTTTAATAAATAAAATTGTATTCATTCATAAGAAATATATATATATATATATATATATGAATACATATATATATATATATATATATATATATATATATATTATATAATTATGATTACAAATATTAACATTATAATTTGTTGTATTATCTTTATAAAATGATATTTCAAATTTCGGTATTTCTATCATTTTTATATTATCTATCTTTTTATATTTTAGATACTCTGTATACTATATAAATAATGAATCATTAAACTCGATAATATTAAAATATAGAAATAATATAGAAATTAAATTATAATAAAAATAATTCAAGTATAACAATATTATATAACTGTAATATTAATTCTTTCAATATCTATAATTATAAATAAATGTATAAATATATATATATATATATATATATATATATATATATAATCTATTAGTTTTATTTATAATATTAAATTCATGTTATATGTGGTTCAGAAAGTGTTATTTAAATTTAATTGAAATTGTATGTTTAAGTTAAATTATATTTAAAGACGTTAGCGTCATTCACTTTATAAACTTCATAAACTATTTGACAAATTTAACTAAATAATATAGTTGTATATACAAAAAAATTTACTTAGTTCTATTTATATTGTTAATCTCTACGTTAGAACAATATTTAAGATAATCAATAAGTCACTAATAAAACTAATTTACAATATATAGATGCAAATAGAATATTAATATAAAAATTAAATGTAATTTTTCTAGATAAACGATGCTGTTATAATTATAATTTTTTTTATAATTCGACCATTATATTTTAATATTGTTTTATCATAATATAGTTTTTATGATTAGTTTTGTTTTATTTCTTTACAATGGTTAGTTTATTTATATTATGACTCGTGTTCTAGTTTATTAAATTATATATAAGTGCGTTTTGTATATGTATATGTGTTGTAATATAATTATTCAGTTAAATACACATTTTCGCTATAATCACTTGTCAACTGACTTATTTCACACAAAAACGTCAATTTTTGTGGAAAATATATATTCATTTTAATAAAATAATTAAATACATAACAGTATTTATGTAGTATAATCATATAATATAAACTTACAGATACTTGAAAATTACATAGTCACAACAGTAAAAATAAAAGTATTAACTTTTATTTGGATAATTATAGAGAGGAATTCATTATTTGTAATTGTAATTTTATTTAAAATATGTAGTGTTTATTTAAATAATTTATAATAATTATTAATTTTTATTATTGTATTATATATATATACATAATTCACCAATATATATTATATTTAATATTGAATGAATTATAAACTGTTTAAAAAAATTAATTGTAGAATATTAAATTCACAAGACCTGTTTGTTTTCGAAAATAATAAAATTCACCGGCATAAGTTAAAGAAAACTTAAATAAGCATTATAAATACAAAATAAATGCATACGTCCCAGTAAACAATTGTATTAGAAAAACTTGGGTTAACATATTTATTTTTTATGTTGTGTAAAATGTTCGTGTTTGCACGAGAATTTGATTATAGTTAAAACTTGGATTAACAAAGTTAAAAATAATATAGTATATTTATAATATATTTCAAAATATTAAATAATATATTTATTAAATTTATTTATTTATTTTTTGAATTCTTTTCGAGTTATGATATCCTTTAGTGAATATTTTGTGTAGTTTCTGCGAAAAAATAAATGTGAAATATATATATGTATATATATATATATATATATATATTTATATATATATATATACATATATATATATATATATATATATATATATATATACATACATACCATAGTATGCTATCCATATATACTATTTATATATTTATATGAACATAGAATTTGAAGATAGAAATACTTAATTTATATATTTAAATTATGTATTATTTTGTATGCAATAATTCGATATATAGTGTTATCATTATACTAACGAAATATAGTCGGCACACATTGTGTCTTTATAAAGGTACGTCATTCTTCCTGCTCTGCACGATTGAAAGAACACCATACATCTTTATTGCAACAAGAGTGTATTTATCTATGAAATTATAATTATAATATAACATATATTTTTAATCTATTATTTGATCAAATAATATATATTAACTATAGTGCGTAGTGCGTAGTGTATTATATATAATGTTAATTAATTTAAAATGTAGTATATAAATTAATATAATAAGAAAATAAAACACGATATAATTTATTTTTACTATAATATATATTTCTATTTAGTAACCATTTAAAAAAATCTATTTTCACAAGATTAATCTACAGAATTTCAAACTCTTCCAATGTCGTATTTATTACAATATTGAAATATTAAGTGGTAGATAATTCTATTTAATATATATGTATATATTTATAAATATATGAAATATATATGTCATACTATATATTTATTAAAGTATGCTTACTAATTCAAGTTAAATTAAATAAATCACTATTTACTAAATTATTAATATTACTTATATTACTATAACTAGAGTTACATGCATGAGAATTTTCTCCGGAATATGAAATTGTAAAATTAGAGGTATTGTTTTTAAATTCAAACATATCATCTACATCTAATAGCTGGTCATCCTCAGAATACGATTTTTAGTCGGTGCTGCTACAATTCATGTTATTTGCTTATAATTTAGTAAAAAATAATTTAATAAAAATAATATAATAATACAGATAAAGTAGTTTATTATAATGAATAATAAATAATAATTATTAATAATTTAATGAATATTATTTAATAAAATAAATTATTTATTTTATATATAATTACGTCAAACTAAAAATAATTACTTAGAGTATAGTAGTGTAAGTTAGTGATGTATACTATATATATATATATATATATATATATATATATATATATATATATATATTTATATATTACCTTATTATGATGAAAATGTTTATAAAATATATAAATCAGATTAATTTAGAACGAGGAAGTTTTATTTTTAATTCTACCGTTAATAATTATATTATAGCTTGTAATATTTATATTAATGATTTTCAAAGGTTATTAATTATATAAATTTTACATTCTAATTATAATTAATTAAATCTAGTAAATAATTTTACATTATATTAAATGGTAATCGAATATACAATTTAAATATGTTTTATGCTACTAATATGTATATGTGCATATAATATACACAGCAAACATTATTACATATAGCATACTATAATATACTCTACATATATATGTACACTTTTTTTTATACAAATCGATATTACTAATCATTTTCTATATTTTATATTTAGAAAAATATTATATTCGTGAAATATCTAATTAGTTAGTATAATATATAATTTATGAATAAAAAATCATAAAAAATAGCAGATGGATTTATAAATTTGTTATGTATTACAAATTGTTGACACAACAATTTTTAATGCAAGTTTCACTTTTGTTAACCATACATATTCTAACCTGGTATCAAATTAAGCAGTGTTAAAAATCACACATTAACACAATAAACATTTTTAACTAGTATATTCACTTAGGTTAATTTGTGTATATTTTGTGTAAATTTAACTAGTGTTGTAAAATACGTAGTATACACATGCCCAAATTCAATATCAAATGAACTAAGTATTAAAAAAAGAAAGATTAAAATAATAATAAAGAAAACAACTAAATTTATCAAAACATTATCAAAGACATCAAAGAAAAATACAAAATATAAATATAACTAGTAAGATGGAATCTACGAAGAAGATATCCAGTATGTATTAAAATCGACCATAAACAGGGGGAAATCAATATTAAAAACATTGAATACAAGAAAATATATTCTGCATTTAGTAATCGAATTAAAAATATTAAAAAGAGAAAATCTAAGCAAATTATTCATTACAGAAAAAAGGAATTCTCACGTTATATCATAATAGAATACAAATATACCTTTAAAAATAGATATAGGAGCATATGTAATATCATTGAGATACTCATTAAATGTACATGTCACTATTGTGATAACTAGTTTGAAAGTAACTGCTTTTCATGAGAAAATGGCCCATTAGTAGTTATTGTGATAGAAAGATAAAACAGTAGATGATAGAGTGCTCAAAATATCTTGTATAAAAAACAATGATATGCATTACTCGATAGAAGAGTATATATTAAATTAAAATATATAAATATAATATGCAAAATAATCATTATTTTATATTAAGAATATAATGTTACCATTGATACAAGCAGATATAATATAAATGCAAATTAATTTAATAATTAAGTAGGAAAAATAAAAAGTAAAGGTAAATTAAGTATAACGGTAAAATGTAGAAAAAGAAGAATAGCTTATCAATAAGTTCGACAGAAATTATAATATTTTAAAAACAAGAATACATTATTACAAATAGAATTTATTTCACAAATGAAGGCAACAAGAAAAAAAAAGTATATATTACTATATGAAATATAGAAAAATCAGAATTCAAATCGCTAACTAATACATATGCTAAATTATTAATTTAATATTAAATATAAATATTTCGGAAATATAAAAAATATAATTGTTTTCCTTTAAAAATCGGTTAATAATTAATTAATAATTAATAATTAATTAATACAAAAGAAAAGTCGATATAAAAATTGAATATTATCATTATGAATCATTGAATACAATAAAATATTCACATTAAGTTATCATGAAATAAAATATATAAAAAAGACAAATATATAAAAAAAAATACAAGAATAAAAATGTATTCTTGTTTATTAAAAATTTGAAAAATATACAAATAGTAATAAAGGAAAAAGCAGTAAATGCAAACAAATTAATATAATATGCTGAAGTAAAGGAAAATGTATTTGAAATTAAAAAAGGAAATGTAATAAAATATACAAATTAAACAAGTCGTATATTTAAAATAATACTACACAAAAATTACGGATTTATCAGCATTATTAGACAGTTGTCTAATACATTTTACTTGCAATTCTAGAGTATATGTAATACTTAGTGATTGCGTTATTATATTCAATATATCTTACTTTATTTACAATGATATTTATATATTCAATACATCTTACTTTATTTACAATGATATTAATATATTTTCTTTTTTAACATTTCATCATGAATTTTCAGAATCATATATAAGCAAACTAAATTATACACCTATCATTGTTTTGTACGAAACTAGTTTACTATTTAAAACTAAAGGTTAACTTTTGAATACTTAAGTCTAATGGTATATATTCAAAATTATAGTACAATAATAATGTTATATTATATTACATATTTATATCCATTTAATTAAAATATCACCTATTTGAATCATTTATACTTTTTGATAAGCTATTATTTTATAATACCGCCTATCTAATAATATATATTATATATTGACTATGTTCTGAACTTTTAATCTCTATTAAAATTCTTTCTCTGAAAAATCCTAAACAAATTAAATCATATAATTAAAATACCAGTTTTAATAAATAGAATCCTTCATCTGATATCTCAAATGAAAAATTAATATTGTTAAGCATTACTTTATATCAAACATAAGTCATACTTTGCATCTGTAATATATATCTTTTTATATATGTATTACAATGATTTAATTTATAAAATTATAAATTTCATTACCAAAAGTGAATTATAAGTAATTATAAAACTATAATATTATTTTAATTGAAACATTATTATTATTAACTAACCATCTTTAAATTTAAAGTGTTGTGAATTGCAAATTATATTTATTCTCGGAATGCATCTAATATAGCATTCTGGGTAAATTTGTGTATTACATTATATATATAAATATATATATATATATATATATATATATAAATATATGTAAATATATATATATATATATATATATATATGTAAATATATATATATATATATATATGTATAATAACCACGGCAATTGTAAACTTTATTTGAAATTTTTGGCATCAAATTATTTCTATTTTTAGACAAAAAATCACTAATACTACTACAACCTCTAGAAGCATATACCTGATATGAATTTATATATAATCAATAATAAATTGATATCAAAAATATACATACCACATTTGTATATATACCTTATTTTTATAATCGTATAACTCAGCAATGCATACAGTTGAACACAAAATAATATTCAATGGGCCAGATATTATACCTAAATAAATATTTAATATTACATATTTAATTTTATAAAATTAAAATATTTTATTAAGTTATGCATTGATATTATAATTTCAATATTAATAATAACTATATATCTAATGAATATTTAATTAAATTATGGTTTATTGGACCTTTTTCACAATTCGTACCGATTTTATTATTAGAATAATCCCTAGCTGTTGCACATGAATGACATGTTGATTGTCTATATAGTAGTTTAATGTATATATATATATATTTATATATATATATATATATATATATATATATATATATATATATGTATATATATATCTATATAAATTTATATATATATATATATATTTATATATTTATTTATATATAATTAATAATAACTGCGTAGTATTTCTCAATATATTAATGTCTAATTTCCTAATTTGTTCTAATGTTTTCAGGAATTTAATTTTAATTAATTATTTTATTATACAATACTGATAATATTTATTGTATAATATTTATATATTGAGGTAAATCTCTATAGCAAATATGATGATGGCCTAACTATCTATATATAGATTATAATAAGAATTTATATCATACAATACGATGTTATTAACATTTATTTTAATAACAAATAACATATATGTATATAATTAACCTGTTATACTGCCTTTATTACAATAAGCATATAGTAATGGTTGACATACATAGTAATATAGCAACCCTGAATTATTATTATTAGTATTTGTATTATTATTTTTATTACTGTGAGAATAATTTTTAATCGTATATTTATAAAATAAAAAAATATATCACCATTCATAAAAGTCATAGATTTTTGATAAATTATCGGGTAAGCATTAATATCCTTTATGCATCCCCTTGAAATATGTATCTGAAAACAAATATATAATACATATGGTAATAGTGTTATACTATAACTATGTTTAACATATACTGCCCTAAACTCTAAACAGCCGCACTACCTTTATGATATTATTAAACTAAAGGAAAATACCCGCCGATTAAGATCTAGTAACAGTCTGCTACTATCAAATCAAAAATTTAATCTTAATACCTATGGTAAAAGAAGATTTAGTGTTTCAGCGCCAGTTTTATGGAACAACCTTCCTCTACATTTGCGAAGATGTAATTCCATCAAAACATTTAAGAAGGCCGTTAAAAATCATCTACTATGCTCAACATGAGATCTTGGATTGATCTTGTGCGGATGTTCTATGACTACTCCGATCACATATGTATCTGCCCGAATGTCAGAGTCCTCTATCTGATTATATCTGATTTTATTTTATCATTTAATTTACTTATAATATTATTTCATTCTCTTTAAAACACACATGAGAACATATCTATTTGTTATTTTGTGTATAAATACACTTTTCAATTCAATTCAATTCAATAGTTTAGTTTAAATTTAAATTAAATTAATATTGACTTAGCAAATAACTCTATTACAAAATGTATACTAGCATACCGTTATAATATATAAAAACATGCGCAAATACAGATTTGTCTATATTTGACCCCAATCAGAATATCAATTACTAGTTAACTGATTTATATGTATTTAGAATTCAATTCAATATAAGTGATGATATAATATATATAATATATTATGTTTAAAACAAACTTGCTAACATCTAATAAAAGTACAGAACATTACTTTTTAAAGTTTAAATTGAGCGTTAAATAAACTGCTAATAAAATAAACACACATTGTTTTATGAAAAAGTATACTAGTTAAGAAGTGTGTAAGGAATCATATGTAACACTGATCAATACAGTTTTCAATACAATGGTTTGCTTTATATATATATATATATATATATATATATATATCTATATATATATATATGTGTGTGAGTGTGTCAGTGTGTGTGCGTGTATGTGTGTGCGCGTATGTGTGGATTTCCTATCAAGTGTGTATTATTAAATATTAATTAAATTGCATGTCATTGAAAGTCTTTGATGAATGATCTGCTATCTAGCGGATTCTTTATAACTATTATTTGTGAAAATAGATATGGCTTATAATTCAATGAAAGGCTTTATTCGAAATTTGGAGTGTTTTTTCAGAAACCAATAGAATCAGAAATAAATAATAACTTTGTTACTCAATACTTAAAATATAATAGAATAACTAGTGATCTATTATAATAAGTGATATATTCTTTAAATAATTAATATCAGTAAAAATATCTGGATATTATTGCAGATGCTTTGGATATTGGTAGTATTCTAAAGAATTTCAATATTCAATCTAAACCATGAAACTAATTTACAGTTATTTCATTACATATTGACTAATTACAATAGATTGTCTGAATATAAATCTTTGTAAAATAAGATTAATTTTAAATTTTAAAACCTGAATAAAAAGTATTTTATATAAATTATATTACTTAAAATAATAAATTAAATGTATTCGTGCTAAAATTGCATACATTGCTTGCTAATATTCCATATGCAGTTTAATAAGCTTATTTATCTTTATTTCTTATCATTTATTATATTCTTTTTCGTCTTTTAGGGATATCGACAATGCATATTATGTATTTATTTCAATTATCTACACCAATATTCACATCAGTTATATTATCATAATGTATTTATCTCAAGATATTCCTACCACTTTAGTTGTATTTTAATAAGAATAATCTATTTTATCGAATACATTAAATAAAGTCTTAATATCTAACATCGGTTAATAATATGTATTGTAATAACAATATGAGATTCAGACAGTTTGTATACAATCTAGTTTTTCGAAAGAAATTGGAAATAGTTAGCTAATCTTATATATTCAGATAAAAGAATAAAAAAAGAAGTACATTTTATTAAAGTAGCTTGGATGTGCATATATAGAAATATATATTAAGATGCAAATGGAAATTGAGATGGTAATGTTATTACTGCATATAAATTATAGATTAGCAAATGGGAATAATGAGTTTGTAAATCTATTGAGTCTAAATATTGAATTAGTTTTATCGAAAAATAACACAAACACAATTATTAATAATAAATAATATAATCCTCTAGTATCCTTTGTAGATTCATTTCCAATTAAAAAATATCTGCATATGCTTCTATGTGTGTATTATTAATAAATAATTCTAATTCATTGAGTCGAATAACAGCTTTAGTAGTTATCTGATTATGTCTTCTTATATATGTATATATCTTATCTTACACCTGAAGCAGGGGTAACTTAAAAGTTTATAATTATGGATGTTAGCATTATAAATATTCTTTAAAATATGTGTAAGTATAATGATAGTCATATATATGGAACATGTTTTATCAAAGAAAAAATATATATTTCTTCCTCAGCTGTAAATCTGAAAACCTGCTAATAATAGCCAACATATTCCTTATATAATATTTCTTAAATGTTATATATCACTCTAGTATTCGATAAAATGGATAATATAGTAAATGAATTCCTCTTAGTAAGATATTATTGCATTAGAAAAAGAACCAGTAAAATTTAGAAATAATTTCAATTTGAATACATTAGATAATGTATTCAAGTTATGGGTAATTTATATTCTGATTTAGTTTGAAGATGATTTATCTTGTAAGTTTTTATGTTTTTATGTGTTATGTTTGTTTATATATTTATCACATTTTATATATATACTGGTTATATACTGTTTATATAATGGTTAATATACTCTGGTTAATAAATAGTAAATTATATTTTATATATTGAATATTAATGTATATTTTATATTTATTTATATATTTATTTAGCTGAGCAAATATAATTCATAAATTAAAGTACTTGATTGATGAATATTTAATTACACACTTTTGCTATGTAAATATATATAAAATTATATATACATAAATACACACACACACACATATATATATATATATATATATATATATATATATATATATATATATATACATATATATATAAATATATATATATATATTTATAATTGTTGTTATGTTATAATTAAAATAAATATTAATCATATACATAACACTACATCTTAATTATAATTAATAAACATTATGAGTAAATTTTAAATATTTAAAAATACTATTGGTATAATATATAAAACAAACAGTTCCATTTTTAAACAACTGAGTACCGTTGTAACAATTCCCAAAACAAACTTTAACGTCTGTTTCAATATATAAAATATATTATTGGTACATTAATATATATATATATATATATATATATATATATATTCTTAGTAAATAAATATTTAAATTTACTCATAGAGAGGGAAATATAAATATAAATATTGTAGACAAAAAGAAATATATGTATTGGTATATATATCACAATGGTGCAGGATAACTATAGAAATATAGATAGCAACATATATTATAATACAACAAATGAAATTTAAATAAGTTCTTAATAATTCCCTAAAGTTTTTTATAATTTATATATCAATTTCAATTTATGATATATACGTAGATGTAAAGTAATAGATTATTATAATTGAATAATGAACTAACTATGTTTAGAACATTCAATATTACTCTGAAATGATTTATTAAGATATATCATTTTACAAGTAGAACAAAACGGTAGAAATCTATTACCTGTGAAATAATAGCAAATTTCGGAATATACTTTAAATATATATAATTTAGTTTATATATATATATATATATATATATATATATATATTAGAATACTTTAATTATTATTATTACGAGCCATAGGAAAATTATTTTTGATATATCAGAATAAAATAATATATAGGTTTTTATAAATATATATATATATATATATATAATCGTTCTCTATATATTATACTGAACGTAAGTTGTTTTAGTAAATACAAAAACATCATCTACTAGCATACACATACATATGTGTATTGACTATCTAATAGAGCCATTTATTTAATTACAGATGTAGTAAAAATTGAAATATTACAGAATTAAGATGGGTGAAATACATTTACCTTTCTTCTCCCAGAAATCGAAAGTCAATTATAAGTAACAAATAATATGAGTAACACGATAATTGGTTCTCGATTAGCCAAGAATTCAAGGTACATCTAAATGTAGAATTAGATCATAAAAATAGTAATAATTTAATTTAATATAGTACTAATTTAATAATTTATACAGTACAACTTCTATATTGATATCATATTCAAGAATATAATACCCACATCTACTCCATATAGCGTAATAGAACAGATACTCAACTTATCTAGCTTAACTATTAAGATATGTTCTAGTCCACGTATTATTGTTAGGTCTATGTCTCCCTTGACGAACTAAATCATGAATTAATTAAGGAAAATGTGTATTTGTGTAAGGCATAATTCAATAAATGTGAAAATGTGAAAATGGAGAATACTCTATTCTTTTCAATAAGTAAATTAATAATAATTTGAAGAAAATAATTTATTAAAAAATAAACATGTCTATGAGATTATCCAAGTAAAACGAACACTGACTACATAAATTCAAATATACTAAATAAATATCAGTCAAGTCGGAAACAAATAATCTAAAAAAAGAAAAATTATACCAAAAAGTAGATAATATTTAGTTTTTGGATAGATGCTATCTTAAAGACTTTTAAAGAAATTGTTATGTTCTAGAAATCAAAGTCATAATGGAGAAATCTATAAACTCAGATGTTTTGCAAATACAAAAAGTGAAATATACTTTCAATCCATACATCACTCTTTCGGGGCTAAATATCACTGGAGAGTAATGAAGATCAAGACATATATCTACAAAGTCACCAACTAGAAAAAATATAGCAAAAAATCTTAGAAAATTTAATAATATTATCCAGTGGCAAGATAGACTATATTAACTTGAAACTATTACAACGAGTTTATTATTGATGGAATGATATTAGGTGTTGTATTTAGATTTACGTTTAATATATCTATTAAACAAGTTATGTAGGCTGTATTCGGGAATATTTTCAAGTAAGCTAATTCATGTATCTAAAGATATTAATTGGTTATCTGTTGAACAGAATAGTTTTTTCTATTATCATAGACATACAAGAGCATATTTGTTTCTTAGAATCTGCAATATTAGAGGCTAAATAACTCAAATATTTTAATTTTTTTTTGTGAATCTCAGTAATTCTCTTGGTTCATTTCCACATATAAACATATCTCAGTTGTTCGAAAGTATACCTATACCCGCCAGTTTAAAAATGATTCTAAAATATATTAATTGTTGATAAATTTGTACCTATAAAAATGTTAATGTATCCCCACGATTAAGTTATAGTCAAGGAGAAATGGGTCCCTTAATATTTTTATTTTGACCTCTAAAACTTTGATTAGAAAGTTGAAGAATTAGAAAGAATTTATAATCTCGGAAGTATGATGCAAATAAACACATAGTCCAATGTCAGTGTTATCTTGTCATAATTCAATAAACTAAGAAAGGAATATGTCGCAGTTTATATAAAAGCCTTGATTTTACTATCTTTAAATATAAATCCTTAAGATTTATTAACTTCTGTTAAGTTATTAAGGGTTAAAGAAATTATTAATTTCTGTTATATTTTTAAAGAAATTATTATCTTCTTTAAAATGTATAAATAAATGATGATTCAACTTTAGATCCTTAGCAAAAAATTAAAGTTCTCAGAAATCACCTTATCTCTGTCTAATAAAATTATCTTAGATCGAGTGAATAAATCATTACTACATACGATTAACAAGTGATTACAGATACAACTGATAACAGCGTAAAATCCTTTTTCTATGCTAACAGGGAAGTTGTAGCGTTATATATATTGTATTATATATGTATATATATATATATATATATATATTTATATATATATTTATATATATATATATATATATATATATATATATATATTTATATATATATATATATATATATCGGAGGTATAATTCAATTTATTATTGGTGATTATATTACAATATCGAAATGAAATAAAATGTTATATCAATAAGTATTATGAATGTAAAACTGTTATAGTAATTCACTTTTATTTTTAAATCAATTTATTTACTCTTGCTTATTATTGAGAATAAATGAATATATACTTAATATATTAAACAAATTGATTGTAAAAATAATCGTTTATTTTATGTAGTTTAAAATATAAATAACTATATTTTATGAACATAATAATGCAAATGACTGACATTATGAACTTAAGAATGTAGATTAATGACTTTTATACATACTATTAATGTAATAGGTAAATCAAAGAATGTATAACAAACATAAAAATTGTAAACTATGTCAATACAAGTATATTAGCTATTATATATATATATATATATATTGATATATATATATATATATATATATATATATATGTATATATATATATATATATATATATATATATATATATGTATATATATACATGCTTATACCATTTGACTACTTGATCATATTTTAGTGTACTATTTATTAAATTCCATTCAAAATTAAGCTAATAAAATAGTAAATATATATAATAACTATTATCAAATTAATGATAGTGTCTAAATCATTAATGGTTACTTGTCATCTAATTATGTGATAGGTAACAAGTAATAATCATTTAAAAGTTTTTAATAATCAAGTAACCTATAATAAAACAAATATAACATATCAAGCTTATTAACCATCTGAAAAGTCTAAATATATGAGAGTATTATTTCCTTGTAAGTGCTAATATATAGGAGATTCAATAAAAAAAAATATATATGTATATATATATATATAAATGTATACATATATGATATTGTATAAATAAGAATATAGTATGTAATAACATTTAACTAATTAAAAAAATTTCTTATAAATACTAATAATATTTTTATTAAAATATTTTAATAAGAAATAAATAGGCATATCAATAATTCTATCTAGAAATTGTTAATCTTTTTATGAGAATATTATTTATATCCAACTGTGTATATTAAAGGGCTGGCGTAACATTCGTTTTTTATTAATACTTTATATTAATAAACATCTATTGTAAATATGATTAAATATATAATATATATAACCATTATTTTTAATGAAATCATATATTTCATGATTATTACAGTAGTTGTGTGTACAATATTTTAAGCATGAAGATTTTATTAGCCCATCTATAAAGTAAACAAATATTAATATACAATTTTATAATCAATCTTATCATACATTGGGAAATACATTAATCATTCTATAAATCATTTATTTAGGTATATACTTAATATTATTTATTATTTCTATATTTCTATTATAAAATCACGAATAAATCATTAACTGTTGAAATAATTAATAACGTTAACTTATAAGATTATTAGTTAAGCTAGAAAATATATATATATATATATATAATGACAATTTATACAAATACATATTAATCAATGAGTCTCTATATTCGCTAAAGTAAATTATATTTCATTTAACTCAAATTCATATGTAGTAATTTATTTCAATATAAATTAACGTATATGGTAATATTAACCAATTCATATGAATATTCATTTATTTTACAATTGAGGAATTGTAATTAAAATGAATATATTATAATTTTAATATTTAATATTTTTGAATTGTAAATACAGTTACAAAAAAATATATGCAATTTCAATAAATAATTAATACTTATTGATTAGTTTATGTAAAATATTCTAATATAAAAAGTTTAATTTATTGAACTAATATTATCTGACTTTGTGATATATCATTTTTAGTTTGAGATGACGTAATAATACTTATTCAATAAGTTTAAATATTAAATATGCAAAATAGTCACGAGAAGTTTAATCTAGCTTGGTTGTAAGTATTGGTGTTATATGAACTGAGTTTTAGTAATTTAGAAAATATTTTAAAATATAGTACTCCTGTTTGGTTGAATGTTATATAACTAATAAAAGTATGATAATTTTAATATATTATCCATATAGTAAATTATATATCAAGTGATAATAATGATAAACATAGTAATTTAATAAAATATAATTTTGTTATTGTAATGATATCAAAAAAGTTATCTAAATCTAATAAATAGTCATTTAAGTATCAATATATATCTAACCAATACATGGAAATTAAAAAAGATTGAAAAATACAAATTCAATATCACGTATAATAAGGCAATTTATAAATTCAAGATTTATACGTGAAATGATCTGTATTGTAAATGTATTCACAGTTTTACACAGACTCTTAAAGTGTTCAAGGACATTAATTAAACTTAAAAGAAATCGATAATAATGTAAGTGTATATTTAAGTAGATATCAATGTATAGAGAATGTAGTGTACCATACAAAAACCAATACAAACAAATCATGTACCGTCTCAACCTCCATCATCAGTCCCATGAGTTAACTCGGTGCCCACTTTATTTCATGAAGCGACTTTAGTTTCATTAGTAACCAAATCGATCATAGTAATCATTTATTAATAACCAAATATAAAAGAGAAAATCAAGCAAATTATTATTAATAAAAGAAATAAATGTCCGTTATTAAGTCTTGTACAAATTTCCCAAAAGAATATATCATTCCCGTATTTATATATCACCTGTATATACAATTATTAGTATTAAAAATATAAAGACACATTCTTATATTTCTTTTTTTGAGGTTAGGCTATGCATCATTAATTTAAGAATACCTTAACATATAAAGGATCCGAGGACATTCATATATATTTATATTATTAAAACATTTAATAATAAAATGATGGTCACAATAAAAGAGTATTTTATCACTCTTATCGCGGTTTGATAAAAAAAATTAATGTCATTCTAAAAATGTATAATCAATATTATAATGTATTCTTGATATCACTGACTTTATAAAAAAAATGTACAGGAGAGATAAGTATCCACTTATTATAATCTCCTATATATTTTTTAAATTTTACTTAAAATTAAAATAATATGTTCAATTATATATTATGTAGTAACACATATAACTGTTATATTTTTTATGAAATATCAGATATCCGGAATTATGGTACATGTGTCTGAATACTGGCCACCTTATAATTAAAGGTGGAGATATTAGTTTATTATTAATAACCAATTGTGAATTAATTATTATTAGTGATAAAATATGAGTATATTAGTTAAATATCAATCAATGGTTTTTGCAATGGTTGCATTAAACAACAAGAATGACTAAGATTATATTAAGGGAAGCCGCGATGACATATAATGTATACATTAAATGTCATCGGTATACTGAGATCATCACTAATGGACAAAAGGTAAAATATTCAACACTATCATCTTAAATATTAAATATTCTAGTGTACAAAGTAATCTATATAAATAACATAATTATTATGCAATAAGAAATTAGTCAAATAATAAGAATTCGACACTAATATGTATATAACATATAATTAATAATGTATAATTCATATGTATAAAATATGGAAATAATGTACACACATAATATGTACATGTAGAATATATATCTACAATGATAATTTATATACACAATGATAATTTATATATACAATGATAATTTATATATACAATAATAATTTATATATACAATGATAATTTATATATACAATGATAATTTATATACACAATGATAATTTATATACACAATGATAATTTATATATACAATGATAATTTATATATACAATGATAATTTATATACACAATGATAATTTATATATACAATGATAATTTATATACACAATGATAATTTATATATACAATGATAATTTATATATACAATGATAATTTATATATACAATGATAATTTATATATACAATGATAATTTATATATATATATATATTATATATAAGTTGAATATTCACTAAATTTATATTTGATGAAGTAAAATATTACATTAAAACATATATGCATAACGTGTTTATGTTATTATATTAATTACATGTATAGTCTAAAATGTATAATTTTAATTATCTAAATTTACTTAACCTTTTTTATACCAGTAACATTTGAATTTTATTTTGTTATTTAAACAACTTCTTATCAAAACAACCTGAAAAATAATATGAATAATAATAAGAATATATGCATCCATCCATCTATAGATTAACTATAGTTAATGAACGGCTGTTGTCATCAGTAAGTTGTCTTATGTGATAAATGGCCGTAAATTACATTATTAATCTTAATGGTCCTAATAATATACCTTTCTGTATACTGTGTTTTAATTTATATACGGCTAATTAAATATTATTTATTTGTATTTTATAGGTATGTCCGTAATGTAGGATGTCAGTAAATCTAACTTATTATTACATATACGTATATCTCCAATTCTTTCTATTAATACTTGTCAGTGTGTCAAATACATATAAACTATAAATGATAACGTTATATATGTGCTATAATTCCCCTATAAGCTATTTGACTTTAAAAATATACATTCTGATCCCTTAAATTAATAAGAAACTAATAAGTTCTTTGCTCAAGATTCATTCAAATATTTTAAATAAACTTTGAAAATGGGCGTTATTTATCAAAATAGTATTATTTGTACTATTATTATTAATAAATGTAAATATGACTTATTTAGCGATGATGGAAAATATGAAGTAATAATATATCATATAATAATTAAATGAAATAATGGATTCAATATCATTTGTATTGAAGTAATAAGTCGTTTAGGAATAGGAACATCAGGGTGAAATGATTTACAATATATTATTAAGTAAGATACTTGGTATTTTGTTGTTATTTAAAATTGGAAAATAGTGGTATGTCGTCTGAATGTAAATCAATAAGAATATTTAATTGAAAATCGATGTTAAAATGTTAGAGTATTATCTTGAATGAACATTATTTATGAGTTTTTGAGATTTTATTTGTAGTCTATCAATAATCGAATATATCCTTTAGTATAATTTCCATATGAATTCAGTTTTTATTTAATACAATTTTATTTTTAAAATTAAATTTGTGCATATATTTCTAATAGTCATATAATTATTTGATTTAGTAATTTTAAGATTATTTTTTAAATCATGGTAATTAACTTCATATCATCCAGTTCACTATTTGACCATGGTATTTTAGAATGTTACATTTAGTATATGTTATAATTAGTTATTTTAATGGTGCAAATTTATTAAGGTTCTGGTAATAATATTTTTTAAGTTATAGGGATACTATAGTATATACTATAGTATATTTCTATATATACTATAGTATATTTCTTTGAGCAAGGTATTCAGTAAATATATTTAAATTAATTTTCGAGATAGATTATATTATTATTTATTATAGCTCAGATCTATTAATATTAATAGTGCATTATAGTGCATATATACATTATAGTACCAAGCAATCAGTTAGCAGTCTAGATTTTTAAATATTTGTTATAATTATATTACTAGATTCAGAAGTCAAGTCTAGGATAGAATATGTAATTGATATGTTCTTTACTTAATATTCTTTCAAATATGTTAAATGAGAAGGGAAGTTTTGAAATAGGGCAGTATACTGCCCTATAACTATAGTTATTAAAAATATTATTATCTAGACTATTATTTTTTTAGTAATGGCGTTATCTATCCATTGTCATAACAAACTATCTATCAATCTATACATAGTTAATATGTATAATAAAAAAATATATCGTGCTAATTGTAGATTATTATAATAATAATAATAATATATGATATATTGTTAATTCAATTGTTTTAATAAGTTTAATACATTCATAGATTCATTCATACATTCATATATATATATATATGTTGCACATATAATCATGTATGTATATTATTTATTTATTTGACTTAAATATAATAATTAATATTCAAATTAATGTTCTATGTGTTCTAAATGTTCTATCTTGCATTATTTTGTGTGAAGATAATAATATTAAAATAATAATAATATTGATGGTGGAAATGAAGAAAAAAAATTTGAGATTGCTTTTAAATAAGGAATTACCAGTGTAGATGAGAACACATATATTGGAAGATGGTCCTACATGTAAATATCCTTTTAAATGGAGCAATAAAGTCAATATTGTACATAGTTAATAGTGGGTAGTATCAGTATAGTGAGGTTAGAAGTTCGTAATTGTCTATTATTAGATTTAAATTAATGTGTAATATGGTTATTGGTGAGTAAGGGTTCTGTTAAGTATTCATTAGTACGTGAGTTTTTGGTTGTCATCCAGTTTAGTCGTTTTCGTAATTCTGTGTAATTCAGTGCACAAGTAACCAACCTATATGTCACCATACATCAATATTCAATATACACATATTCAACGCACATATTCCATAGCATATATACCACGTACACATGTACCTAGTACACATGCATCCAGTGCATATACCCCCAGTACGAATGCATCCAGTACATATACACCCACTCTACATGCACCCACTTGGTATATGCACTGTGAACATGATTGCACATGTATGCAGTTCACGTGTACTCGGTATACAAACACCTACTTCACATATATGTAGTTCACGTAAACTCAGTGTTAATTAATTTAATGATTATAAGTCATATTTTAAAAAATATATTTATTTATTTTATTAATTTTAATATCTACTAGAATTATCAATATCAATAATATAGGTTCACCTTAATTCGCTCTTCATCAATACTATTACGCCTATTATTAAATTCTATATTTAAAATTGTTTGACATTGATTTAAACAATATGTATGCGATGTTGCTACATTACTATCCAAACATCGTATTTCTTTAAATTTACTTTTGAGAAATATTTGTGGTGAAGATGAAATACTGTTATGGCATTTCAAACAAGAAATTGTGCTAAAAATTGATATTTTAAATTAAATAATGGCATTATAACATTAACAATTTTTGATAATCTATTATACTTATAGTTTGTATATATATTTTTTAGTAATTACCATTGTTGACTATAATTAATCAAATAAATAAAAATTACTACAACTAATACTATCATATTTTAAAATTTAATATTATTATTTAGAAAAGTAAATAACTCAACATAATCTTAATTAATAATATTTAACAATTTTATTTATTTAGTTTTTAAAATATTTCATGAAAATAATTATAATAACACTTATCTAAATTGTCATTTTAAATAAATTTGTGAAAAATAGTTTCTTAAAAATATAATTGATTGTAAAATAAATTGGAATTCATATTTATTAATAAATAACGAGATTAATAACCTAAACACTAATTAATTAATTAATAACCTAATTTAGAATAATTGTATATATATATATCATACACTTTAATAAAGAGAATACAAAATATTCTCATATATTGAACTAATACTAATCAAAATACATAATAATACATACTAATCAGATATAATACTATATAAATTTTATTTAAATAGTTTTCTTTTTAATTTATTTGAAAATATTTTATTATATTTTTGTGATTAATTTTTATAATAATAATATATAATAAGAATCAAAATATATAACTAATAAATATAAGTATATAAATATATTAAAATCATTCGGAATATACTTAATATATTATGTTATTTTCCTTATAACGTAATATTAAACAAAGTAATTATAGATATTAGATCTAGTATTTATTTTTTGGAGTGAGGAAATATATAAACATTTTTATAATCGATTAAATCCAACTATTAATATTATTATATACAAAATATTCTTTTTTTATTAGCAATACATAATTCACTCACATATAATATATTTATTATTTTATTCAAAAAATGTGTTATTGTTGTTTTTCAAATTCCATTTCAATCTATGAATTGTTATAAATAGTTATAATATATATATATATATATATATATATATATATATATATATATATATGTATATACATCATTTATTTATAATAATTAGTATACTATATATTATCATAATCATAATTTTATAGACAAATTTTATTCATTTTATTCAGATAGATTCAGAAGATAGCTTAATTTATTGAAATAATATTTTTTTAATATGATGATTTTAATATTGTATACATAACTTTTTCTAATTGAGAATAATACCAGTGTTTTTATACAATCTTCCCAAAGATATAGAATGATCATTCTTGGCATATATCAACATATTAAATTATATTAATAAATTAAATTTCGATTTTAATCTTTGAAAATAACCTTTTTGAGATGTTATAATTCTAAATAATTTGTAATAATTTTGAATTGAATAGTTACTTATTGGAATATATTCTTTCATAATAAATTTCTTATATGACATTTTCATTATAAGTTTGTATTTTAAACAAATAGTACAAATAATATCAATAATCTAATTTTAACACGGATTTACTTTTCTATAACATAGAAAGAGCAAACTTCTTTAATCAAGAAAACTTAAACGTTCTACTCTATTAATTTAAAATGAATTTAATAGGAGAAACATTTTGATAAATATTAGATCACAAACTATATATGATTAATTTATTATTGTAGAATTTACTGACACATACCAATATATTTAATTATTTTTTAGATATGACATGTAACATCAATAACATATTATATATGTTAAATATTGATTTAGAATCTGATATAATCCCATAATTTCTAAAATATATCGAGTGATATCGTAAATTCTAACTATTATCATCCAATATATCTTACTTGAGATGTAATGAACATTCTAGAAAATATTTACATTTATATATAACTATATATATATTAATGTATATATATATATAAAGCAATTGTTTTTAATTAATTATTACTCAAAATATATTTTGTCTATATATACAATTTAGTATATAATTTATAATAACCAACTAAATATGTTTACCATAAAATTTAAAATAATCTATTTATAAAAATTTAGAAAATATTGGACAATATTAGACAATATTAGACAATATTAGACAATATTAGACAATATTAAACATTGAAAAGTATATTTGTATTATCGTTCAAATATATTAAAATGGACGAATCAAATTATTAATATAAAATATAAACATATTGGTGTTATTTAATGTATATACAATCATTAATAAAAAATATTACTGTTGAGTGATATTCTTATTTGTCAAATAATTATTATAATACATAACTACTATTATAATGATTTATGTATGATTTTACTCAATGTTATATTTAATAATTTAGTGTTTATGATGAATCTATTCAATACAAATGACCTTTTCCTCAATATATCAAAATAAGTATATAATCTAATTTAACACATGTATCAATATATTTTAAATTTAAATCTTAACATTTTTTAATATTATTTAAAATATAAAAAATTCACCACCAAATACAAAAAGTTCAAATAAATTCAAATAATTAAATATACATTTGTAAACACTAATTGTATTTATAGATTTTATAATTTAAATAAGCCCTAATGTCGTATGCAATTTGGCAAGCTATGCAATTTGGCACACTTCCTGTGATTTTATCTATTTTCATTGTAATACACTTTAAAAAATTATATAAAAATGAATTATAATTCTACAATGATTACAAATAATGTAATTAATCATTATTTATCACAATATATTTTTTTAATTAATATTAAATATTATGATTTAATTATTTTATAATTGGGCGTATTTATAGGCGTGATTAATTTGAAGCTCAAATTATTACATGTGTATAATTTTTAAATTGTTATTAATTATATTGTATATTATAATGAGTTTCGATTTAGTCAAAGAAATTTATTATTTTTTATTAAATAATACATTTTCAACATGTTTCATTTTCGACATGTAACACTACATATCGATTATATGAAAAAACATATATTTAATAAATTAACTTTGTAAATTATTTATAATTTTATACAGATTGTTAATTATATTTAAATATATATACAATGTATGCTATTTATTATCATACTTTATATTTAATACCGCCGAGTTAGTTAACTAACTTTTGCATTTAATAGTTTATAATATATATATTCCTTTGGAAATTTACTATTTAATATTATACTAGTATTATCAAATACATTTAATTCAAAAAATATATAGTATATCATATTAGCAAGACCGAGATCAGTAAAGTAAATACTTGTCTCCCCAATTAAAAAATAAGTAGATACATTCAGTAATATCGTATATAAAGAATTACTTTATTAAAGTAATTATTATATTATTAAAATTTAACAATACTATTTATGTATCGCTGGGCGACGCCCAATGGGCGTGTCTATTTTCAACTAACTGACAGTATGATTACATGAAATTGGAAATTATTTTATTGAGTATTAATGAAAATATTTTAAGTACCACTATCTTATTTTAACCTTTAAAAATTACAAAATTAATCATACGTATATTATTACATTGTCATAAAGCAATTTCATTAACTTTCAAGATTATTTATAATTTATATTGTAGTTTTTGAAAGTTGAAATAACCTCGCAGTCAATGGTATTTGCCAAATTGCATAGCTTGCCAAATTGCACATGACACTAACTGTAAAATTATATCCGATTATCGTTATTCTTTTTTAGAATTTTAATTAATTTAGCGTTACAAATTTAAATTTTAACTTTACATATTCTTATATATTTGAATAAATATTTATTTTATTTTAACTTAAAACTTATCAAAATATTATCATTGTTAGTCCATTGTCATGGTAAATAATACTGATTTAATGATTTAATGATACGTGTCTAAAATCATTTAATAATAAATTGTAGAATATAATGTACATATTATACAACGTTATTAATATGTGGTTCATATATGTATATATTAGTGATATATATATATTTAACACATATATTTACTCTACTAGATTTATATTTAACCATGTTCAATAATTGAATATGTTATTACATTGGATATATATTAATTATTGTATGCCATATAATATAACATTTGCCTTATATTGATTCATCTGGAATAATATGAAATTATATTTATAAATTGCATACACTTTATATATGAATTCACATTAGTATTTTATAATTACAGTATATGTAGGATAGATATGAAATGATATTAAAATAATATAACCAGACTCAGCTTCATTTTTCGTTTGGATACACGATATTATTGTATAGCCTAAGACTAAAAGCAATATTGCATCTGCAATTAAATATCCTTGTATATCTGTAATAGTTATTTAATTATATATTAAATTTACAAAGTTAAATATATTATTACTAAAGTTATATTAAATAATGTATTAAGATGTATATATATATATATTATAAATTTAATTGTAATTAGATATATTTAAGTATTTTTTATCAATATTAATTAAATAATTTTTATATTTTCAGTTTAATTATTATTAATTATTATTAATAGAAAAAATAATAGTTACTAAAATAAATAATACCTTTACCCTTTTCTTGTGGTTCCTTCCACCGCTTATCATTAGAATTTATAGTTCCAGAATTCTTAAAAAATGTATTAATATTTTTGAATTTATTTATAAATTCGAATTAATTTTTACTTTATACAACATATATTATATACTATATATATATGTAAATACCTTTCTTTTTATAGTATTGTCTATAATATTTATATTCAATAATATATATATATATATATATATATATATATATATTTATTAAGTAGAGAGGTAGAGAGATAGAGGGATATAGAGGTATATATGTAAAGAGGTAGAGGTGTAGAGAAGTAGAGAGGTGGATAGAGTGAGAGGTATAGAGAGAGTTAGAGAGTTACCACACCAGCGAATGCATCTACTAAAATAACACTTAATCCCAAGTATCCTACTAATCAGATGGTATTTACCCTATCAGATGGTATTTACCAATATAACGCTATCTTCGTTAAAAACAATTGATAGGCGTTTTCGATCTTTTGTTAGAAGATGGATGCGTCTTCCAAAAGATACAAACTTAGCGGTTTTCAACGCCCCAGCTTCAGTCGGTGGCTTATCATTACCCCGACTATATCTATCAATACCAGTTTTAAGACTAAATAGAATCAAATCTATAAAATCAAATGATGACCCACTGATAAGTTTGAATGGTATGGTTTGAGATTCGGAGGATGCACGAAATACATAAATAGATGGATTAAGTATACGAATAGGCTGATGTCAGGGCGCGATTATATAGATTCTTTTAAACTAAAACACAATCTATTATATACTAAGTATAGGGCTAAATGTATGATTCCAGATACTAATACTAACTGCTTAATGAAAGGATGCAATTATAAATACGATCACCTAAATCATATAATGCAAACATGCAACTATAATTATAATAGTAGAATCCACAGACATAACTACATAAATAAATTACTAATACAATACTTGAATAAACACAACTATATAACAATAC
>OZ038318.1:13852256-13877256 GCA_964035775.1 Osedax frankpressi
AGAGAGAGAGAGAGAGAGAGAGAGAGAGAGAGAGAGAGAGAGAGAGAGAGAGAGAGAGAGAGAGAGAGAGAGAGAGAGAGAGAGAGGGAGAGAGGTAGGGAGAGAGGGAGGGAGATAGATAGGGAGATATAGAGGGTGAGGGTGAGGGTGAGGGAGAGGGTGAGGGTGAGGGAGAGGGAGAGGGTGAGAGTGAGGGAGATATAGAGGGAGAGGGAGAGGGAGAGGGAGAGGGAGAGGGAGAGGGAGAGGGAGAGGAGAGGGAGAGGGAGAGGGAGAGGGAGAGGGAGAGGGAGAGGAGAGGGAGAGGGAGAGGGAGAGGGAGAGGGAGAGGAGAGGGAGAGGGAGAGGGAGAGGGAGAGGGAGAGGGAGAGGGAGAGGAGAGGGAGAGGGAGAGGGAGAGGGAGAGGGAGAGGGAGAGGGAGAGGGAGAGGGAGAGGGAGAGGGAGAGACATATAGGTAGAGAGATAAGTAGAAGATATGTAGAGAAATATGGCATATATTTAGAATTTTTATAATAAATAACTATAATAACTAGGTTTTATTGTATTTTCTTTATATGGATCTTTCTTAGAATAGTTATATTTTATTTAATGTAGTTGTATTTACATATATAATTATTATAAATATTCTGTTGTTTGTCATTTTAAATATTTAATTATGATATCAACCTTATTTTTGTTATGGTCTTTATGTAAAAGAGAAAATAAATATTAATATATATGATACTAATAATATTAATTAATACTAAAAATTAATTAATAAATGTATATATTACTACACGTTAAATAGTAAATTAATTAATTATAAATATTTAGTTTTATTTATTTATTGTATGATTAATTAAGGACACACTTAATCCAAAGTTAATATATGGTTATATAGATTTTCCAATGATTTACTCAATTGTAAGAACTACAAATACATGCATAGTAAAACATATCTTCTACTCTGCAACATAAGTAATATATATATATATATATATATATATATATATATATATATATATATATATATATAAATATATATATATATATATATATAATGAAATAACCCTTATTAAATGGTGGAGCCACTTATTGATATTTAAATTTAAATATCAATTATTTTAAAAAGATATAAAATAATAATATAATTATTAAATATAGTTAAAATAATATAACAGAATATTCTTATAAATTATGTTAAGATTGCTATATTAGTTAATATTGTATATAATAGGTAAATTTGTAACACAATTATTGTAGCTTAAATATTAAATATTTGTTACTAATATTTTTTTATTATATTTTAAAGGATAATAAAATTATTTTTATTTTCATATATAGTAATTGTTAATGAAATTATTGTTTGCTGAATTATATTCCAATGTGATATTAATATAATTATTAATTATAATTATTCATCTATTTGATACATAATTGTATTATAATATAATAGAAAATAGTCTTAGTCGAATAAATAAAGAAATAACTATTCAATAATATTAAATGAATATAATTAAATGAAATAACTGTTAAAAAAATAATAATGTGATATTTTCAATATGAATATCTATAATTATATGTATTAATTAATACACAATTTCTTTATGTTTATATTATATTATTAGTTATTAGTTATCTAAATATACGTCTGGGTTAAAACTAGAGTATTTTAACCTGGCAATTTATCTAGTAGTACATGTATTATACATGTATTATACTAACGAAGCAATATATATTTAAGTATATATATATATATATATATATATATATATATATATATATATATATATATATTAGAATTACCTGTTGTAGTTTCAAAAAAAAAAGTTAAATCTGTATTAAGTCAAACAATAATTTATTTTAAGATAAAATTAAAAATATGTACTATATGGTAGAGATAACTTAATAATCAAATTTAATAGTAATAATTACTTCACAATATCATTACTGATTACCCATGTAATCACTATTAATATTTAATAATTACTATTATACTTGATAATATACTTGATAACGACTACAGAGTAATAACTATTATTGAATCTTGGTTAATAGAAACTCTGATATAATTCCAACCATATTTAAAACACTACATTTCGATCTAATTCACAATCTAATGTCCGTTAATTTCCTTAGAAGTGGAATCGGATTTAAAAAATAAACAAATTAAAAATAATCGTATTCAAGCAGCTAGAGATGATAAACATCGACCAACGAATGACTAAAGTGTAAATATATTTTTAATTATCACTTTATTTTCACTTGATTTAAAAAAATACTTTCAGATTATATAATTTATTATTTAAACTGTCGAACATATCTAACGATCTAGTAATACTTGGTAACTTTAAATTACATTTTTTATTAGATATATCGTCATTGTTTATCTTTAAAAAACCATATAAATACTATTACCTAAAATAATATAAAATAACTCATCGACACATATTTACGATATTCTCGATCTAGTTCTAAATCACTAAAAATCAAAATATACCTACAATAAAAATAATCCTTAACTTAATTAGATGTTGTCAGCTATGAGATCTACCATTCACTATATATATCCGATATTATAATTAATATTAAACTAATAAATTAAACATGCATTACAAAATAGACAAATAATTACTTAATTATAAGCTACTTTTTACTTACCTAATTTCGATAATTATAAATCAATTTACACCACTGTAGGCTAATGTTATACCTCGTAAATTCCCTAATTTAAATTAATAATCAAATTTAAAAACTTTATTTTCTATATTAATTAGAAAAACATTTTACCAATACTTTATCAATATAATCCTACTTATAACATATATGACTACAAATAAAACTTACAAACTCCACCTGCGATTTCAATATATCTCATCTACTATCTACCTCCGGTATATATAACTTAATTATGATTATCATGATGAAAAATCTCATGAATTGTATGCAACCATTCAATATATTATAAAACAAACCCTAGATGCAATTTATATTCTATATATTTCATATATCCCTACTATATAACATTTTAGATAAATTACTATACAAACAATTGATAGACTACTTTTAAACTAAAATCATATTTGAAAGTCATAAAAATTACCCCCATTACAATTAATATAATACAATAAATGGACAATGCTAATAAAAATATTTGATGATCTATTTAATTCACTAGAGAAATATCTTATAATCATATCCTACTATAACTACTCTATCTATATTCCGCCTCCGATAATAGACAAATATATTAAACGACAGTCGTATTTAGTTATCGGTAGAATTTTATTAGCATGGTTTAAATACTAACTATCCAAAAAATTCTATATTCATTTTAAATATATTTACAAAAATTACGCAGACATAAAAATAACTTTTTGAACTTCATGCATTTGTTATAATGCAAATTATATGTAGTATTTACAGTATAAAATATACAGCATGAAATATAGTAGTATGAAATATAGAACACTATGTAATATATATAATTCTAAACACCCACTTTAATATACTGGTAAACTAAACTAATAACATTTAACTTAAACTAACAAATAACTTACAACCAATCGATAAAAAAAGAAGAATATGCTGTTTTCATATTAATGTCCCAAAAATATTATTGTCTCAACTAGATATCTATGTGCACACTTCAACAATATAATACATTTAGATGACCATTACGCTATATTGTAATAAATAATTAAATAACTAGAAATAATTAAATTCGACTTAGATTGAGAACAATATTTATATTTAGATTTAGACTTAGACTTAAACTTGACTTATATTAAGATTTATACTGCAACTCTAATGAACATAAATAAATATATTTTATTATTTAGTGAGCTATATATTAATAAACTATGTTTTTATGTACTATTATTATATTATAACAATGGTGAAATAAATGAATCATGTTATTTATGCAAATAACAAATGCATATGTAATTTAATGATTACCTTTAATATTCTCTTCTAAAGGAATTACATCTAAAATAAAATCTTAAATTTATTGAAAAGTTAGTGTATGATATACACATTTTCATACACATATGCAAATACGTTAATATATATATATATATATATATATATTTGTGTTTACCAATATTCTTAATTAGTCCCTCATTGTTCTAATTATTTTTAATAATATACATACAAATTAATATTGTTTGCAACAAATTATAGGAATTACAAAATTATTTATTAATTATAATTTATATATAATTAGAATAATAATAATTATAATTATAAACAGATTATACTATATCATATGTTATCCATAATATGAAAATACAATATAATATTTACCATATTAAGCTATATGTTTAGTATAAAATTTGATTATTAATATTGTAAAGTTTTACATTTAATGGTGAATTTAATTATACATTTATTAAGTGCAATTTTTACATAAACTGTCATATATAATTTTGTAGTATTTGATATAAAAAGTTATGCAATAACGTAAATATGTTAAACACCTTTATTTTCAATAATCATGGATATAAATAAATATATTTTATTAATTTTTGTATCAAAATTTCTATTGTAAGTAATAATTATTGTAAGAAAATAATTAGTGAGTTTTAATTTAAGGTTTACTTTGAGTTATTTTTATTTTTATTTCTATGTTATATTATATAGTTGTTTACAAAAGGCTATTATAAAATAATCAAGTAAATTTGAGATTTTTATATAAATCACATTATAACTTTACTATATGACATATTAGTTGATAGCTATTTAATTTTAATACTAAAATATAATTATATTTACTTAGTTTTAAATAGTATATTATATAACTTAAATTAAATAGCTGTGTATATTTTGAGTTACAAATTTAGAGACATAATGAAATATATATTAAAATTTTTAAATATACATTTTAAACTGATATTTATTTAGATAATATTTAAAATGATATTTATAGAATATTATGAAGATATTTTATATATGCTGATTAAGAATGTTTCTTATTATTCTATTTTGAATATTAGCAAATGTGTTAATATTAAAAATAATATTAAAAATAAGTTTAAAAGATTTTAACTATTATTTCAATAATATCGGTAATATTCAGGCTAAAAACTATCACAAAATAATTAAGATTTCATATAAAATAAAATAGAATCCAGAAATAATTAATATCTTACTAATAATAATTCTATTTTTTTAGTCCATTTTCAAATGATGAAATAATAACTACTATACAATATTGTAATGATAAAATTATTAAGATAACTTTGATATTAATGTAAAATTTACTGAAAAGAATTAACAATTAAATTGTTTTATCATTTTTATTTAATAAATATCTAGTATCTGGGAATTTTCAGATATTTTTATAATTGCAAAATAATTCCAATTTTAAGAAAGGAAACAGTAAACTTAGAAAATGTTATTCATACATAAGATAGAATTCACCATTTTAATAATCATATTGCTCAAGTATTAGAATAAAATAATTGTTATACAATAATATCAATTGATCAGAATTTTTTTTTGACATCTTCTATAATTCAATTTATTAACCAAACTAAATAATTATGGAATTAGAGATCTACATATTAATTTAAACATTTATTTATTTAATAGAAAATATATTAAAATAACTAATTATATTAAGATTTATATTAATATGCCTAATAGTTTGAAATTTGCATAATTAATGATATTTGCTGATAACGTTAGTTTAATATAGACGGCATTGGTTAAATACTGACAAACTAATTTGTAATATTATTTTTAATATTAACATATTTGCTAATATTCAAAATAGAATAATAAGAAACATTCTTAATTAGCATATATAAAATATCTTCATAATATTCTTTAAATATCATTTTAAATATTATCTAAATAAATATCAGTTTAAAATGTATATTTTAAAATTTAAATATATATTTCATTATGTCTCCAAATTTGTAACTCAAAATATACACTTTAATTCGTTTTTTTCTATTATATAATTATATAATTCACATAATTATAAACGAATATCAAATATTTAACAATTTCCAAAATAAGAATCGTTAGAAAATGTTTATGAAATATGGAAATATAGAAAAATATGGAAATCCAAACAGATCAGAATTGTCCCCATGAAATGAACTAATAAAAAATAAATGTCCATATGATTTGCTATGGTAACTTTTTGTAATTGAATTGATTATTTGTTTATTAACTTTTTTTGGTAAACTTTTATCTTTGAATTACGACTATTTTAAATTTATTTTTATTTGATCTATTTTGTTACTTTGCCTTTTATTTGGACTTTATAAATTTTACATTATAATTACTATTCATATTAGCTTTTCATTTAAAATATAGTTATAACTTTAATTTATATTTTAGTTTGCACTTGACTTTGATAGAATTGTTTACGTTTTTAATATACAGACATTTTTTTAATTTGTTATTCTATGATTAATTTTTATAATTGTTTATTATATTTTTATTATTTTATTATACAAATGGTGACCTATAGAAATTTATACTTTATTTTAATTTAAAATGTTTCCTTATTTTTTATTATCGCAATTTTAAATTTTTATTTAGAATCTTTGTCAAAATAAAAATTAATGTGATATATATATATATATATATATATATATGTATATGTATGTATATATATATATATATATATATATATATATATATATATATATTTACATATCTATAATAATACCGTTTTTTTAATTTGTATAGGAAATGATTCAACTAGTATATTTATAAAAAATATTATATTAATTTACACTTAATTATTTTATAACCTATATAATTAATTTATTTGTAATTGTAAATATAATTATTTTTATTAAAAAAAATAATAATAATATTCTAAATTAATATATTGTTAGTTTCTTCTTAGATCTATTAATATATATATATATATATATATATATATATATATATATATATATATAACCTTCCATGGGTTGGTTAATTGACCATTTGTAATATTGTCTTCCGCCGATATAAAAAACAATTCCAACAATTAGTGAAAGCCCAATTGTCTGTTTATTACGTTTTCGTGTGATTTTATATTAGATTTATAATATAATTATAAAAATTCTAATCAGAATTTTTTTATTGGTTTAATTTTTTTAATAGTATTTAAATAATATTTTAATATACAGCGTGTAATAAGAAATATGTTTTTGATCGATTATTTCTGAATTATTATTCTAAATTATTATAAAATATTCTATTAAATATTTGGGTTCATAAATAAGCATATATATAAAGCGATTTTCAAAATTAGCCTATATTTATTTTAAATAAATTTACATCTATTATTACAAAATATATTATAAATTATAATTAATAATTTTACAATAAAATCTAAGTAATTTGATTTAAAATTATTTTTTATTTAAATATATAGATAAAATATGTTAGCAACATTTTTTAAATTATTCTAAAATAATTATTTTATTAATTAATTAAAACTAGAACATGTATATATATATATATATATATATATATATATATATATATATATATATATGTATATAACGATGATATTTTTACAATTATGAAATTTTATTATTTATAATATAATATAATATAATATATATATTGAAATTGTTAATAATGTATTATATTTATCAAAATTATTATATATTATACAACAAAATAAGTTATAATATCTAATCTAATTGTAATATTTTTATATTAAATATATACTATTTATTAAGATGTAAGTATAAAATATTATTTACACAACAATACATTGATATAATTACATAGTAATAACATTAATGTAATGAATAAACTACTACAGAGTATACAGTATCATATATATATATATATATATATATATATACATATATATATATATATATATATATATATATATATATATATATATATATATGTATGTATATAATGTGTGTATTTGTACACGTATTTATTTATATATGTGAGTTATTTATACAGTGTGTAGATATAATAACTATTATTTACATATAACATATACATTAACATATATATATAACAAATGTGATGCTAACACATATAAATATACAATTTATATGAATATTTATAAATGCATACTATAGTACTTAACAATATTACAGAAAATCACTAGTGTAAGTTGGGCTGTGCTGGGTTAAATGTGTTCACGTAAAAAAGTAAGCAATATTAGCTAGCGTAAAAATACAATTTAGTAGAAGTGTGCTTATATACAAACTTACTTATTATGTAAATTTAAGCAAGCATACACGCATATTGTAATACAATTGTTTACTGGGAAAACTTTGAATTAATAATGTATTCATATAATACCTTTTTAGAGAGAAACGATCTTTCTTTCTGAATTAATAAATAAATAATAATTACAATTTATTATAATTTTACTTTTGTGCTAAACTTGATACATTAAAAATACACTTATATCAAGTAAATAATAATTAATTTATAATTATAATTTTAATATATTAAATATATTATATTTTTATATAATATATACGTTATTATATTCATAAATAATAACAAAATAACATTAAATATTGTATGGTGGTTAAGGTTAGGTTATATTATAGTACTAGTACACAGTAAAATGATATTTGCTTTCTAATAATTAATAATATTTATAAATATAATACTTATAAATTCATGTTTAAAATATTAAAATATGTGTATATGAATATAATGTTGATATAAAAATGATACTCTTGCTAACTTAAGGTTAAACAAGCATTTCATTATATATGATATTATAAAATGAATCATCAAACTTCAAATATATTTAATTGTATTTCAAAAATAAAATTATATTTATTTGTATTTTAATTACAGACTATTACAAATATTATTATTGGTATATGTAGCTACCGATATCTGTAAATGTTCTTCTTTTTTTAATTAAAAGAATATTTGTAGTAGCAGTATGCGACTATTTGCAAATCACCAGCATTAATAGAAATAATTGTAAATTTATACATATCAATTAAATGAGATTACATTATAAAAATATTACTTGAAATTATATAAAGCATAATTGAATAAAATAACTACGATATAATGCCTTATTCTAATTTATATAGTTTAGATTTATTTTTGTTTGTACAATTTTCTACCTAACTAAAATGTGTTTATATATAAACAAACATATGTGTGTATTGGGTTGATTGAATGAATTTAAAAAAATAAAGTGTCAATAAAAGTCATAATCAATATATATCCTAATTCCTTTATATAAAAAGTTACATAAATAAATTATAATTATATAATTATAAATAATGATTGTCCATATAAGTATGATTAATAAAGTAAATTGTATTACAGTATATAAATATACCTCCCATCAAAAACATGTTAATATATTTATTATATAATATAATAAGTAAAGTACATATATAATTATGTATATTGGGCTAGGAATTATGTTATATATATAACATAATGTTTTATTATATTTTTCATACAGATATCCAGAATTTTATAAATATTTGTATTTATAACTATACAGTTACATTTTTAGCAAACCATTTTAATAAATAATATAAAATAAATAAAAGATATTTCACTAAAATTATATGCACATATTTGTAAGCATTTCTCTTTTATAATATAATATTTGTGATGTGATAAAGCTTATATGATATAACTACTTTTTCAAATGCATTCCAAGATGATGTATATGGATTTATTATACTAGAAGTATAAATTATTTTAATGTAATCTTTTTAGCAAATCAAAATGTTGATATTATTTAAGATAGTTTATTTTGATTATTGATATTCAAATATAAATATATAATTATATATATATATTTATATATATATATATAAGCTTGTATATCATTACCCCTCTCATTATTTCATGCTATCGATATTAATTATATATTATTTTTGTATTATGATATATATTTATATATAAATAATATAACAATATATGTTATAAAATAAGTTAAAATAATTCTATATTTTGTAATACCTTTCTAAGGGATATTTGTATTAGAATTTGTATTGCTATTATTAATATTAATATATTATTTTAATATTTAATTTCCCACACAAATTGCCTTATATAAAGAAAATATGTATTTATTATTATTAATTGTGTATCATTCCATAGATTCTATTTTTAATATGGTATTAGATACATATCCTCTTCAGATTTAATTATCTGCTATTATTAAACTTGAATATTTGTTTTGTTCTTTCATTGCTACTATACCAAGAGCATGATGCTCTAACAATGAAGGAACCCATTCATAGATCATTGTAGTTTAATAGGTTGTACTTATTTCATTTTGATAAACCTGATTAATAATTTATTAATACAAAATAATAATAATATTTCAAAATATTATTTATTGAAATCATTTCACTTATTATTTTCAGTTTAACTTTTTAATAAATTATATTTTGAATATAGTAAGTATAATATGTCTAAGGTGGCACGGAATAGACATTTAGAAATATTACATTATATTAATTATATACTACACTACACTTAGGTAATATCTAAGTTTTCTGTTTATGATTATTATTCATATATTAATTATTACAAATGTCATTCAACTCCATTATACAATCCCCGCTATTTTACATTCAAGAATAAAGTATATTGACAATATTACCTAGTGTCGAACTATCCAGTGATAACTACTATATCATATTTTCTACGTTTATCTATAATTAAACTAAAAATAATCGCAATTTCGTTAAAATAATGCTCAACTATTCTAACATCCACATATTATATATCGTACATTTTATTTAAATACTCTATCTGAACAATATAATATATTAAGTACATGTATCGGTATTCATATGCAATAAGAATATAATAATCACAAATATTGTCAATATATAAACTTCCTATCTCGCATCGTAAATCCTTCCCAAACTATTTATTACGCCTAAATCAATTTTCACTTTTTAATAATAATTTAATTTAATTTACTCAAATATATTTATTAATTAAAGAAATGTAGTGATAATGTTTATAAATATAGAAGTAGCATAATTATAAAAAAAACTAGATGGTTGTCTGTAATATTAGTATATAGTGTGTTTTTAAACGCCGCGGTATTTAGAGTAAGATTTGTATAGTAACAGTAAGAGTAAGAATAATACATTATGCCTAGCTAATTTTAAACAGCATGTATATAATATTAATAATGTATTCCTTATGTATATTATTATACATTAATTTATTAAAATAATTCAATAATAAATACATATAAATATAATATAATATATCACACAAAATAATATTTACTCTGATTTGTATGAGTTGTCTTTTCCGACGCCAATTCTATTATTGGTGGAATATTTGTTATGAATGGATAAGAAGAATCTAAGCATAATAACATCTGTATTGTCTATATTTAATGATATTCTTAATAATATATCTAATAGTAAGGACAATTATCTAATGGATCATCTCGTTAATGAATAATACGACACGAAATATAAATAGATATAATATAATATATATATGTGTGATAATACTTTAGTAACACTGACTATGCTTATCTTTACACATGACTTGGGTGTTATACAACTCTAGCTCATTACATAAGGCTGTTGATTTAATAAAAACACCATATATAACTGACACACAAATTGTCATTGACAATCTTTTTAGAAATGTGATTATACTTATGAGACATGATAGTTTACAAATTTCTAAATAAACTTATAATATTATATAACCCTATGCACTTAAACTTAAATATTAAACTTAAATCCCTACTACTTAAAAATTAAAAATTATTCAGTTATGCAATTATATATACTATCACTATATACTCTCACTATACAGAACTCAAAAATACCATCAAGTATATTTAATAATGAAATATTAAATATATTATCTTTAATTATTTTTAATTAATTTAATAAATTTAATTATAATAATTTCTAATACCATAACGATGAACACATATATCCCCATAGTAGTTTTAAACATACTATCGCTTTCTATTTATTTATATAATAATTACATTTTTGATGCAAATTAGAGGACATGTCCATGATCTAGAGTTGTCTTCTGTATCTATTATATTATCATAAAAAATATATCCAAATTTAGACAATTGACCACTCTGCACTACTGATAACAATTAATATTAATCATAGCTAATCTATAAGAGATATTAATATAATACATATATAGATCTATCTCGTAAATTAATTTAAATTAATTTATTAAATACTCATTATCCTTGCTCGAAGATAATATATTGATATCCTTACAACTTAATATATATTATTATATATAGTACCTAATAAATGTGTACCATTAAAACTACTAATTGTAACATATGACTCTAAAATACCAAAGTCCAATTGTGAAATGGGTGATATGAAGTCAATTACCAGGATTTAAAACTTAAACTTAAAATATCTAAATAAATATCAAAGATTATAAATAATAATTTTATGATTATAGGAAAATATATAAATATGATTTTAACTTTTTTACGTTCAAAATTATCAAAGTAAAACTAATATTTTATGGAAATAATACTAAATACATATATTAGCTAATTAATAGACTAACTAGAACTAAACTCTCAAAAAAAATACCCAAACACAAACCAATTTACCAAACATATTTACATACGATTACCATTTATCTAAACGACTTATTGCATCAATACAATCGATATGAATTCAATTAATACATATAATCATTACATATATATTATTCCTTCGTATTATAAATCATACTAACTCATTTAATTAAAAATAGTCTGGATTTAAATATTTAATAATTTCAATTCCAAAAACATTTGAACGCGCCTTTTATAAGATTTATTAATTACTTAATAAATTAGGATAATAATTTTTATGCTCAAAATCCAAGTTTTATAATAAGAATCATAGCCTAGAAATAGCTTTTATATAATTCTTTAATAATATTCTTACCCAAATGTCTTTTATGAGCTACTCAAGAAATAAAATGCACCTTGAATTATTAAATATGTCAACTGCATTTAATACAATATCATGTACTATATGAATAGAACATTTTAAAGATATAGGTATGTGATACATATATGTATGTATGGATGGGAATATGAGATAGTGGATAGATGCAAGTAGAAAATACAATATTAATAACCCATAAATTTTTCAGTGACTATAAATTAGAGAATATAAAATTATATTATTATTTATATAATACACACATACACATACACACACATACACACACATATATATATATATATATATATAAATTAATATTATATGTTTAATTTACTCACAAAATAAAATTTCATAACCCTCACCATAGTAAATTTAAAGATTGACAGAATTGTAAAATAAATATGAATATATGTAAAATCAAATTTAAAAAAAATTCATTGGAGATATCATTTTTAGATTTATATTAGGCTATTTGAGTAGCCACTATAAATATCTTTTAAATATAAAGGGATGAAATAATTATTTAATCTGATTAATATGGTGAAACCAATTAATAGTTTTTCTATTTTATCAGACTGTAATCACGAAGAATTATTAAATCGTAGAGTTAAATTAATAAATACAAATATGTAATATAAAATTTGGAAGCAAATTAACGAATGTATTAGACATGTATTAATAATGGTATATCTGAATATGATATTTGATAGTTAGTGTATACTTCTAAAAAAGAGGTAAAAGTGAAATTAAGCATTGCGAGTTATTGAAATATTAAAAATGGAAATATGAATATAAATGTGAATATTGGTAATGAGAAAAATAATGAAATATTTGCTATGTTAACTAAAGATTAATTTATAAAGAAGCAGTAAGTTATTCAATATATTTAACTTTAATTTAGTTTTATTAATATCAAATGTGGATGTAAAAATATATTTATTTACTAGTTGTCTACATACTAATTGTAATCTAATTATATGATGATATTTCAATAATACTTACTATATTTGGAGGATATAAATAATGAAAAGGCCCAATTACTTAATCAGAAATCCATATTTTAAATTAATAGCATAAGATAATACATAATATTATCAGTGAAATTATATAAAATTAAAAGAACGAATTAATTAAGAATTTTATTTGAAAGAAATGACAACATGATAAGATGAAATAAAAAAAGAGGGCAGGTGCTAAGAGGGATACATTTATATATATTTAGCTAGATAGATAATAAGTTTGTTAGTCAGATTTCTTATAATTATGCCTGTTAATGTTATCTTCAGTAAAAAGATAATTAAAATATAAAAAGGAAATTGGTTAGGTAGAAAATATTATATTTTGGATTTTGATGAATTGAATTCTAGATTTTAGGTAAGACATTATCCGATCCAGAGCATTAACACTACTAACATATATTTTTACTTTTAGTTTTAATAGTTTTTGATATGATATATCGATATAAGATAGGTATATATTTATATATTCTGATCTAAGATATTTATTCATATCCAACCTATACGAAGGAAAATATTATGTATCGTCATGTATAGACATATAAATAACAATAAGGAATCTTCATCGAGTTTCAAATAAATAAATAGCAATAATATTTGAGATTTAAATTTATAATTTGAATATAATTTAGGTAATAAATGTTTATTTAGAGTTGATATAAATTTGAATTCAAATAGTAAAAGTAAAAACAACAGATTAATTCAAATAGTATACTTAGTCTCTTTACTTAAACGAACCTGTTAAATAATTAAATGTATTTAAACATGTTAAAATCTCATGAGTTATTAAAATATAATAATTAAGAAATAAAATTATATATTTCGCATTATAAATATGAATTATAAGATATAATATGAAATTTGATTGTATAATTTTAATCTGTCAATAATCTAACATTATTAGTATATTTAAAATCGAGTAAAATCCTAGTAAATCTATTGGTTAAACAACTGCTAATGTTGGAACAAATGTCTCCTATCATAGAATTCAGATTATGTCCTTTAAATGTTGTTAAGTATTACTCAATATATATGTATAAATGCATACTTTTTATTAAACAGAACATTAGGGCACCAGCAACTAAAGGAAGTATTTTTACTCATTATTTCCACTTTCGTGTGGTATATAAATTCTTAATATTATTTGGTTCATCGTATGCAAATATAATATTAATTATAAATAGAATACGGTAAATTTATTAATAATATTATTTTTAGAAAATTAATTATTATTATTACTAGAACACGTACAAATAAATTTGTATAAAAAATCATAAGAAAAAACTATCGTTTGTAGAAATTCATTAATGTTGAAAAGTGTGTTTGTATTAAAATTATATTTGATGTAATAACGTATTTTGTAGATTCAGCATATCACAGAAAATTTGTATATTTTAACATGCCTTTAAATCATTTTAGTTACCATATGCATATAATTAGATATTGTAAGATATAGTATACTTGCATCAAAAGTTTTTCAATATAAACATAATTTGTTCAACAACATTTATCCACGCATTGGTTATTTGTCCAAGCATTTGTCCAAGCATTGGTTAGGGAAATTTTCATTTTTAACCGGTCTTAGGAGCCAGTTAAATCAATTTTAAAGAGGTAAATTGGAGATTTGCATTTAAGGTTAGTAATATCGATAATTGTCGATGATTGATTACAAGTTAATTTGCTACCGCGCGTTGTATTTTGTCAACATAAACAACATAGACAACATAGACAACATAGACAACATAAACAACATAGACAACATAAACAACATAAACAACATAAACAACATAAACAACATAAACAACATAAACAACATAAATAACATAAACAACATAAACAACATAAACAACATAAACAACATAAACAACATAAACAACATAAACAACATAAACAACATAAACAACATAAACAACATAAATACTATAAACAACATAAATAACATAAACAACATAAACAACATAAATAATATAAACAACATAAACAACATAAACAACTTAAACAACATAAACAACATAGACAACATAAACAACATAAACAACATAAACAACATAAACAACATAAACAACAAAAACAACATAAACAACATAAACAACATAAACAACATAAACAACATAAACAACATAAACAACATAAACAACATAAATACTATAAACAACATAAATAACATAAACAACATAAACAACATAAATAATATAAACAACATAAACAACATAAACAACTTAAACAACATAAACAACATAGACAACATAAACAACATAAATAACATAAACAACATAAACAACATAAACAACATAAACAACATAGACAACATAAACAACATAAACAACATAAACAACATAAACAACATAAACAACAAAAACAACATAAACAACATAAACAACATAAACAACATAAACAACATAAACAACATAAACAACATAAATAACATAAATTAAATAAACTAAATAAACTACATAAATACCATAAACAACATAAACAATATAAACAACATAAATAACATAAATAATATAAACAACATAAACAACATAAACAACATAAACAACATAAACAACAAAAACAACATAAACAACATAAACAACATAAACAACATAAACAACATAAACACCATAAACAACATAAACAACATAAACAACATAAACAACATAAACAACATAAATAACATAAACAACATAAACAACATAAACAACATAGACAACATAAACAACATAAACAACATAAACAACATAGACAACATAAACAACATAAACAACATAGACAACATAAACAACATAAACAACATAAACAACATAAACAACATAAACAACATAAACAACATAAACACCATAAACAACATAAACAACATAAACAACATAAACAATATAAACAACATAAACAACATAAACAACATAAACAACATAAACAACATAAACAACATAGACAACATAAACAACATAAACAACATAAACAACATAAACAACATAAACAACAAAAACAACATAAACAACATAAACAACATAAACAACATAAACAACATAAACAACATAAACAACATAAACAACATAAACAACATAAACAACATAAACAACATAGACAACATAAACAACATAAACAACATAAACAACATAAACAACATAAACAACAAAAACAACATAAACAACATAAACAACATAAACAACATAAACAACATAAACAACATAAACAACATAAACAACATAGACAACATAAACAACATAAACAACATAAACAACATAAACAACATAAACAACATAAACAACATAAACAACATAAACAACATAAACAACATAAATACTATAAACAACATAAATAACATAAACAACATAAACAACATAAATAATATAAACAACATAAACAACATAAACAACATAGACAACATAAACAACATAAACAACATAAACAACATAAACAACATAAACAACAAAAACAACATAAACAACATAAACAACATAAACAACATAAACAACATAAACAACATAAACAACATAAACAACATAAACAACATAAACAACATAAACAACATAAACAACATAAACAACATAAACAACATAAACAACATAAACAACATAGACAACATAAACAACATAAACAACATAAACAACATAAATAACATAAACAACATAAACAACATAAACAACATAAACAACATAAACAACATAAACAACATAAATAATATAAACAACATAAATAACATAAACAACATAAACAACATAAATAATATAAACAACATAAACAACATAAATAACATAAACAACATAAACAACATAAACAACATAAACATCATAAACAACATAAACAACATAAATTAAATAAACTAAATAAACTACATAAACACCATAAACAACATAAACAACATAAACAATATAAACAACATAAACAACATAAACAACATAAACAACAAAAACAACATAAACAACATAAACAACATAAACAACATAAACAACATAAACAACATAAACAACATAAACAACATAGACAACATAAACAACATAAACAACATAAACAACATAAACAACATAAACAACATAAACAACATAAACAACATAAACAACATAAACAACATAAATACTATAAACAACATAAATAACATAAACAACATAAACAACATAAATAATATAAACAACATAAACAACATAAACAACATAGACAACATAAACAACATAAACAACATAAACAACATAAACAACATAAACAACAAAAACAACATAAACAACATAAACAACATAAACAACATAAACAACATAAACAACATAAACAACATAAATAACATAAACAACATAAACAACATAAACAACATAAACAACATAAACAACATAAACAACATAAACAACATAAATAATATAAACAACATAAATAACATAAACAACATAAACAACATAAATAATATAAACAACATAAACAACATAAATAACATAAACAACATAAACAACATAAACAACATAAACATCATAAACAACATAAACAACATAAATTAAATAAACTAAATAAACTACATAAACACCATAAACAACATAAACAACATAAACAATATAAACAACATAAACAACATAAATAATATAAACAACATAAACAACATAAACAACATAAACAACATAAACAACATAAACAACATAAATAATATAAACAACATAAATAACATAAACAACATAAACAACATAAACAACATAAACAACATAAACATCATAAACAACATAAACAACATAAATTAAATAAACTAAATAAACTACATAAACACCATAAACAACATAAACAACATAAATAATATAAACAACATAAACAACATAAATAATATAAACAACATAAACAACATAAACAACATAAACAACATAAACAACATAAACAACATAAATAACATAAACAACATAAACAACATAAACAACATAAACAACATAAACAACATAAATACTATACACAACATAAATAACATAAACAACATAAACAACATAAACAACATAAACAACATAAACAACATAAACAACATAAACAATATAAACAACATAAATAACATAAACAACATAAACAACATAAACAATATAAACATCATAAATATTATAAATAACATAAACAACATAAACAACATAAACAACATAAACAACATAAACAACATAAACAACATAAACAACATAAACAACATAAACAACATAAACAACATAAATTAAATAAACTAAATAAACTACATAAATACCATAAACAACATAAACAATATAAACAACATAAATAACATAAATAATATAAACAACATAAACAACATAATCATCATAAACAACATAAACAACATAAACAACATAAATAATATAAACAACATAAATAACATAAACAACATAAACAACATAAACAACATAATCATCATAAACAACATAAACAACATAAACAACATAAACAACATAAACAACATAAACAACATAAACAACATAAACAACATAGACAACATAAACAACATAAACAACATACATAACATAAACAACATAAACAACATAAACAACATAAACAACATAAACAACATAAACAACATAAACAACATAAACAACATAAACAACATAAACAACATAAACAACATAAATTAAATAAACTAAATAAACTACATAAATACCATAAACAACATAAACAATATAAACAACATAAATAACATAAATAATATAAACAACATAAACAACATAATCATCATAAACAACATAAACAACATAAACAACATAAATAATATAAACAACATAAATAACATAAACAACATAAACAACATAAACAACATAAACATCATAAACAACATAAACAACATAAACAACATAATCATCATAAACAACATAAACAACATAAACAACATAAACAACATCAATAATATAAACAACATAAACAACATCAATAATATAAACAACATAAACAACATAAACAACATAAACAACATAAACAACATAAACAACATAAACAATATAAACAACATAAACAACATAAACAACATAAACAACATAAACAACATAAACAACATAAACAACATAAACAACATAAACAACATAAACAACATAAATAACATAAACAACATAAACAACATAAACAACATAAACAACATAAACCTCATAAACAACATAAACAACATAAATTAAATAAACTAAATAAACTACATAAACACCATAAACAACATAAACAACATAAACAACATAAACAAAATAAATTAAATAAACAACATAAGCAACATAAACAACATAAACAACATAAATAACATAAACAACATAAACAACATAAACAACATAAACAACATAAACAACATAAACAAAATAAATTAAATAAACAACATAAGCAACATAAACAACATAAACAACATAAACAACATAAACAACATAAACAACATAAACAACATAAACAACATAAACAACATAAACAACATAAACAACATAAACAACATAAACAACATAAACAACATAAACAACATAAACAACATAAACATCATAAACAACATAAACAACATAAACAACATAATCATCATAAACAACATAAACAACATAAACAACATAAACAACATAAACAACATAAACAACATAAACAACATAATCATCATAAACAACATAAACAACATAAACAACATAAACAACATCAATAATATAAACAACATAAACAACATCAATAATATAAACAACATAAATAACATAAACAACATAAACAACATAAACAACATAAACATCATAAACAACATAAACAACATAAACAACATAATCATCATAAACAACATAAACAACATAAACAACATAAACAACATCAATAATATAAACAACATAAACAACATCAATAATATAAACAACATAAACAACATAAACAACATAAACAACATAAACAACATAAACAACAAAAATAACATAAACAACATAAACAACATAAACAACATAAACAACATAAACAACATAAACAACATAAACTTGTAACTATAAGTGAGAATTTGAAATAAGAGGGCAATTAGGTAGTTTCTAAATACTTCGAGTTTTTTCTATATATATTAGTAGAATATCAGCCAGTTTATCTATTTTGTTACAAATTTCAAATTCGGTTGCCTAGATAAGTTTAGCTTTATTTATATTCTAGGGACTGAATAAATATATATATATATATATATATATATATATATATTTATTTATATATATTTATTTATATATAGATTTATGATATTAATAAAAGATTATTTTCACATGTTTAATATTTTTAACAATATATATTAAATATTTATTATTATTTATATTTATTTATTTATTTTATAATATCTATATTTATAGAGTTATATTTTAGATGTATTAGATACAAACATATTTTATTTTATTGTATAATCCACTTTTATACCTCAAACGTTTTATCTGTAATTATATGACACTTTAAAAATAAATTATATATGATAATTCTATAAATTGATTATTATAGGATAGTAAATAACATCTATTGATATACCAGATTTTTAACATATATAATTTATAAATATATATTTATAGTATACTTCTCTTCTTCGCATCTCCTTTCTACTCTTGATTACATAATATTACAATATAATTTTCTTTCAATAATACATATATATATATATATATATATATATATAAGAGAAGGTTGTTACGGATTTAAAATTAAACAAGATATTGATAATCACAACTTCATCATAATATTTGATTAACCAATAAAAAATTAGTTAAAAATCAATATATATAAAATAAAATATTAACTAAAAACAATACAATAAAGATAACATATATAAAGAATACAAAATAAATAATTAAAATATAAAAACAATTAAAAGTGGGTAAAAGATTAAAGATAACAAATAAAATAAAAACTAAATGTCTGCCTGCATTTTTAAAAGTTACAGAATCCATTTCAAATAATTTCGTCGGTATCTCAAAGTGCTTCTTTAAGAATGTAATTCAGAATATTATTCTATGTTTTCTAACATATGTTTTTTACTTGATGTTAAAATTTGAATTTTTTTAAGAATAATTTCCTGTGTTCAATAATCCAAGAGCGCCTAGAATAAATGAAAATCCAAGATATGAATATTTGTGATCTTACAGGGAGTTTGCCAATTTATTAGCAATAGTAGTCTTCTAACTATATTAATGTGTGATATGTTGGGCATGAGGTAATTCTAGTTATATATATATATATATATATATATACATAGTCTTATAATATATATGTATACCTGCATTAAATCGTCTACTTCATTCATTTTCTAATATAACATATACAATTACTTACTAATAATTTCGTATAAATATAAAGTTTTATATTTTGATTAATTGAACTATACTTATAGTAGCTAATTCTGACTTAAAAACATAACATGATAATGTCTATTTGCATAAGTACATTTAGCATATAATATTTGCATAACATAGATCATTGAATTTATCTTAAAATAGAACCTATAGGTTATATATATACACATAAATTATGATTCAGTGCTATAATTGCAGATGTTGGAATCATGATAGTGAAATCTGCAAACAGTTTAATTAGTACTATAAATATTATGTAATAAGTAATACTCTGTAGTATTTAATGGAGTAAGTTATTTATAAACATTATTTTAGATGTGACAACATTGCATTTACAGTTGAAAATAAATGAATTAATAAACTGATTTTAGTCAAAGGATAATTTGGTTTAACGTTGAAGTATTTGATTGGATGAGGAGTTTCAAAGTGAGTATGTAAATTTGTATTTAATTCGTTGTAATCCACTTGAATGTTAGTGTTGAGTGGTGCATGTATCTTATTCTAGTTACGTGAATAATGAGGTATTTTCTAAGGTACTTAGCATTATTAGAGATTACATTTTTTAGGTATTTCGTTATTGGCAGAAAAATATATATATAATATAAGATATATGATATAAAATTATATATTTATTTTGATTATTTTATATTTGTGTAGGTATTTAGAATATAATTAGTATTATTCGTGAATTGATATTAATATATATTGTATTGGCAAATGTTACTACTACAATATAAACATGTACTAAAATTAATTTTAGAGTTAATGAATATGAGATAGTTATAATTAGATTCATCTTAAAAGAAGAGGGTAAAAAAGCTGAATTAAAATCTAGGGCAAAGTATGTGTGTAGAAATATAAATTAAATAAATTCAAACTATGTGTATTTAATAACATGTTTGGATATTTTATTATTTTCACTTCACATATCATAGGCATATAAATTTAGAAATTGTTATTAAATTATATATAATTATTCATAAAAAATAATTATCAAATTCTTATTTTATTTCATATGTATTATTTGCGTTACCATTGTATAAACTGATGTAGGTTTCACTGCCTGTATGATATGTTAGTATGGCATGTATTATATATGTAGAACATATTATAATTTATAATATTTTTAAATATAGAATTTATTATAATATATTTATTTATAATAATATATTTATTTTTGCATGTTGTATAGATATACTAACGGTGAATATGTTTTTATTTGGTGTTTCCCTTAATTTTAATAAAATATCTACTTCCATGTGTACCTATTTTTAAATAGGATATACTAGTTATAGAATTAAAATATGATATAATATATATTATGCCTCTTACAACCAACCTTTCTCGTAAGAAGGTATTCTAATATGAGAATACTACCATCTAATATGCAATATTGTTCATATACAACTCAAAAATGATTGGTTTACTAAATACTATCGATGTTATGAATATAGGTTGAATTTTAAAACAATATTAAAATTGTACAATGTACATACTTTATTAAATATTCATCATTTGTTACTAATTAAACGAAATATAAATATTGTGAATGTATGTAAAATATATTTTATATTATTAATGTGTGAATATTTAATAAAAAGAATTATTAAAATTACATTTATATATATAATGCATAACTCCGTGTGAAATTATGAGTAATAACATATATTATATGTATATATGCTATACTAATAAAATTATATAATTTATTCTTATAGTATAATTCTATATTTATTATCAAATCAAATAATAATATTATAATAATGTTATATATTGTGTTTTTTATGTTAATATTTATTTATATAATATATAACATATGGCTTATTCATCTTATAAATTGACATTGTATACAGATTGAAAAGTACTATGTTCACATAGTTCACAGATTGAAGTTAAGTGTGATGTTTGTGAAACCATTTACAACAAATATGGTCATCTGATCGATGTGGTGATTATTTTTCTGTGAATCGAACTGCTGTATTTGGAGTAGTATTTACAGTATCTGGTCATAATGGAATGACTAGAATTACGCATACCTACGACGTGTGCCTTTGATACTAACCATCATAAGACATGTTTATAATGTCGAAGTCATTCACGAGAAATCAATGAAATCAATTAGGTATAAATATTATTCATTTTATAAATATAAATCTTTTGAATTTAATAATATGCCCTATTATATAATTATTTTCTGAATATATTTTAATTTAGTATTATAAAGATGCCTTATGCTGTCAAAGACATTCACTCTTCAATCGACTCAACTAATATTATCGATGAAACGTTATCATTCAACAGCGCATAACAAACGCGGAGTTTTAACAGTTTATACGGAAATTATATATTATAATGATGTCTCTCTAAGCTATATTGCTAATATACCGTTGTAATTATAGATATGCAAATTCTTATTTAAAAAATTTTAATTTTCAAAAACTGAATTGAATTGGAAAACCTTAAGTCTGGGAGCATGCATCATCAATTTCAAAGGAAATTCTGGTACTAAAGAGGTTTTATATAATATATATTATCATACCACCAAATATAAAGTTAATCATTATTAAAGAGTAGTACTCAAATAATATTACCAAATTATTTAACATATCACGGGGAAACCTCATTGTAATGTCGGATGATGAATTTCCTTATATACTTTTGTTACATGTTTAATAATTTTAATTATTCTTTTAAGCTGAGACTACAATGCAATTGTGAAATCATTCCATAATCTGTAATAATATGCGCTATAAGATAATAGTGGATGATGATCATAGTAAGTCATTTAATATTGTCATTTAACCTACGCTGATATAAAGTGAGAAAGGAGGAATGCCTAAATTATGTTAGTAAATGTCTAGTCACTGCTCTGCGAA
>OZ038318.1:13884756-13907256 GCA_964035775.1 Osedax frankpressi
ATATATACTTGATTTAATATATATATAATTGATTATTATATTGGTTATTAACTTACTTTGCTATATATAAATATGATTAATATATGTAAAGGTGATTCAAAAATCACATTAAATGTTGGGATAATTTTTATAAAGTTATCAATTTCTATCTGGTAACAAACACATCGGTAATTTTCATAATGTTACCGAAAGTTATAATTAGGTATAGGAAAATAGTTAGACTAGAGCTAGACATTGAACTAGACTATTGAAATCAATTTATTTTATAATCTCAAAAACAAACATCAATCTATAGTATCTTTTTTCTCTTGCAATTATATTAATAATTATAAGTAAATGGTAAACAAATTAGAATATGTAGAATTCGAGGTAATTATTCATAATTCATGTTTATAGGATAGCTGACTTTCAGAATTATGTATTACGTAATAAGTTGACACGAGCAACATTAGAATCAGAATAAATTAATATTTCATAGATATTTACAACATTTTTTCTTTCATCTCTACATATCAGACATGTCACACACGTAGACCCTATATTGTAGTGGTGCAGTATTCAGGGTTTGGGATTCAGGGGGAAATAGTATACACAATTGTTGTCTCCCATAATGAATATTTTTTTATGTATAAATGTATATATGATTTTTTTGCTATCATTTTTTTAATAAAAATTGTATTAAGACATTATATAAAGAAAATTGGCATCATCGTATCTCACATCTAAGTTTCAAAGTATCAGTAAAGATAAAATAATCCTATGTATCTTTAATGGTACACATTTTAATTATTTAATACAAAATTAATTTTAATCAATTGTTTAATATTGAATTGGATGCCTGAAGTCGAAATAAGTCAAATTTATTATGGTAATTAAACTACATATAGTAATTAAACTACATATAGTAATTAAACTACATATAGTAATTAAACTACATATAGTAATTAAACTACATATAGTAATTAAACTACATATAATAATTAAACTACATATAGTAATTAAACTACATATAGTAATTAAACTACATATAGTAATTAAACTACATATAGTAATTAAACTACACATAGTAATTAAACTACATATAATAATTAAAATACACATAGTAATTAAATTACATACAGTAATTAAAATACAAGATTTTTTAAGAAACATTTATTATGTAACATATTACATGGTCACACACTTACTAAATGTACTTACTTAATTAAAGGATAGACGTTTTCTAAAAAATGTTGACGAATATAGAGAGAAACAATGAGATTTATCACATCTATATTTCAATGATGAAATAAAGAGACCTACAAAATTATAACTAAGTAATAATTCATGGTATAAAATAAAATGATCATTACTCGAGTAGTAATGTTATGATTAATATAAAAACTAATATAATTATAGAAGAACATATAATTTTTTTAAATAAATTCAAAAGCAGGTTAATAATATTAATAATAGGATTATGAAGCAAACACATATATATAAATATATATATATATATATATATATATATATATATATATATATTCTTATTGTAATATTTCTAATACCTTTTCAAATTCGGTATTACTCCACAATTCTGTTTAAATAGAAAGTATTATACCAATTATAATACTTATAATATTATGTTTGTACTAACTCAATAAAGTAGATAAAGTCTCATTATTGCAAATTATTCCAGAGGCTCGGCAAACCGAGTAACAATCTAATATAAATAATTATTCATTATTTAATATTATCTTAATAGCATAAAATAATTATTAATATTTTTAGATGTAATAGATTATAAAATAATTTAATATTATTATAATTACTCGTGATAATTGTTACCTAAATATTACGTTATATGACAAAACAATGTATCAAGTTTATATATTACAATTTAGGGATGTAATTTATAATAATATTAGCTGTACAATATATATATATATATATATATATATATATATATATATATATATATATATATACAGTGCTCACTGCAAGTTTGATTCAGAATAATAATAAAGTTTATAAACTTTAAATTAAAATAAAAATAACATAATTATTTAAAACCTTATTTATGGGTTTACTTAATTTGGGGACTAGAATAAAAGTAATATATATATATATATATATATGTATATATATCCTACACATAATGCAAAAAAAACTAACAGGACATGTTTTAAGTTATCTATATAAAAAATATGATACTATACAAATTTCTACTTTAAATCATACATAAGATTTTACAACTCATACAAAAATATATATATATATATATATATATATAACCATAGAAATTATAATAACATTATATAAATAATACTCTATATAAAAATTAAATATGTGTCAATTTTAGATAATTTTGATAATAAAGGTAATAATATAATAATTACATTAAAATTCATCATTAGTATTTTAAATTTAATTAAAATAATATACATTATGAACTTCAAACTTGTAATTATATGATAGCATAACTGACTAGATCATGATATTGTTGACCCCAACTAGGAATGGACACACTCATATTTTGATATTTTATTTTAAATAAACAATGATTATATGATATCCTATTAATTGATATAATTGTAATTACTCTATTATTATCTTGTTCTTTCTTTTTTTTTAGTTAATTTTATTAATATATTTTTATAATTATATTTGTATTAGTTTACAATATATTATTTATTATTAAATTGTTTTCTATGTATTATCGTTTACTATATATTTATCTTTCTTTACTTCTTGATATTAAGATTGTAATACTAATGAAATCTAGACTTAAATATAATACGTATTAAAATGATATACATGCATACTAACATACAATATGTATTATATACATATCACCTTATTACACATTTTACTATTTTATGTAACTTTGTATAACTTTTAAATGAACATGCTTAAGAAGTGTGTTGTTGTATTAGTAGATTTATTATTTTATTACATCTCTTTATGTAAATTATAAGAATGCATGCCATATTTATTTTTTCCTTGTCATATCATTCTATTTTATTTTACTTATAATAATATCATATTTCGGACATGTTGACATGTGAAAAAACGCATAATACGTATGCGTTTTATAAGTACCTTTATTTAAATTAATATTTTACAATATAATATGTTATAAATGTAATTATAATTGTATAAAAAGATCAATATTATGGCACACAAGTTACATAATTATATCTAGAATTTAAGTTTCTAAATATTTTATTGTATATTCGTTATATCCGAATTCACAAATTAATATATCATTTTATTCCTAAATAATGTTAATTTTTTATATGACATTTCAACTCGTAATTCTATTTATATTTCTTTATAACTAAATGTAATAACATTATTAAAATGTTTGTAATTATATTTTATTTCATGGTTTAATTTTGCGATAAAATGCAAAATATTCAATCGTAATATATTAAAAAAATTGTAATAACGTAATGATTTTAGATTATTATCAATATACAAAATCAAACATATTTATGTATATTTCCTTATTGCTTCTAATGATACTTTTGACTTTATATTAAATTTTCTTCATCGGTTATTGAAATATTTAATGATGTATATTTTGCAGTAGTAATTCACGTTATTCACGTTATAACCTTTTCTTTATTCAGTTTTTTTTTATAATTTGTATTAATATATAAATATATATAGGGGATATCCCCTTCACCTGAATGTCTCACTAATCAATAATAACTACCATAAATCCATCATTCACTGCATTAAAGCTTTATATAATTTGCAATACTCACTTTCATTTATATATCCCATTACAACCATTACACAATCTTCTAATTAAGTTTTATCTAAGATAATAAGATCCATTATTACTCACAATCACAATCATAATTTACCATTCTTATATTAAATAACGCAGTGAAGAGAATTATCATTATACCTCCTATATAAAATCAAGCGGACTAGCTTAATTTAGCTCAAGATTAAAATCCAAACTCAATACATTAAATCATTCGAAAAATAATGTTCTTAAAATAATACATATCCTAAGATAATTATCTTCTGTCCATTATAAATGGTATATATATTCATATTATTTACCATATTATTTTTAATTTTATTTAAATCACTTCGAATCCATAAATATTTTCGTGAATAAATAAAAACACATACATACTGTATATCATATATACTGTATATCAAATTTCTATCTGTTGTATAAATTTAATTGATACCCTGCTGGTAATTATTATATTATAATATAAGTATACTATAGTATACTATAGTATGTATGTATTTGTATTTATATATAAAATATCTAACGTAATTCACACTTCCCATTATATATTTCTAGATTTGTTCTATATTCTTTTATAATATTGTAATCATTTCTATAACTAGTATCTTTCATTAAGTGGCATATATTAAGAGTCCAATAATAAGTTACAATTTTGCATTTTTCTTTTCCCTGTTAAAGAGATATGCATATTAATTAAAATCTAAACCTAATACAAAACTATACCCATTACAGTTTTTATATAATACCATATTATACACTATTACATTACTGTACATAATATATTTATATATGGTACGATTTACTAATGTATTAAACCAATTGAAGAAATAATAAAATAAATGGATAATACTGATATACAATTTTTTTAAATATAATTATAAACATGATATTAATAACCTATTGATTAATATTAATAATATTAAATATTTTTTTAGTATAAGAAATATAAATTTACAAACTATTATTAAATGTAATATATAGAACTATTATCAAGTTAATTATTTTAAAAATATTTGTAAAATATTATACCGATTTAATTTTTAATTTTTTTAATAATAATATTTTCATTTTTATTGTTATATTGGTAAATTCACATACATAGAATTTTTATTAATTAACATGCTTGCATATTTCATTTAATAATGATACTCAATAATTGTATATTATTTAAAATATGAAATTAGTAGTATATACTATTATATCAAAGTTATTAAATTCTTATATAGGAATATTCCTATACAATTATATTGATTATAATTTTTAATAATATGATAGATATACCAATAAATTACACTTTAGCTTGCAATCTTTAAGTGATGTTTTATTATAAATGATATGCACGTTCAAATACGTTCTAGAACCTGGCCTGGAAAAGAAATTAGAATTGCAACCTGCAATACATTTTTTTAGATTATACACTATTAATAATAATTTTAAAATATATTCATATAATATATTTATAATATATTATTTTAAATTATATTTGATATTATTACATTAATATTTAACAAAAACATTTATTCTTGCAAAATATAGATCGAAACCATATAGAGAAACCTAGAACATTTCCAAATTAAAAAGGTACATTTATTGTAAAAAGATAACCGTATAATAGATATTAATAATAATGTATTAATTAATCAGTATAATCATTACATTTAATTAATTTAAAAATATTATATATATTTTAAACATATTAAAATATGATGTTGATTAAAGTTTTTATGAATATACATGATAAGGATACATCATCATTGATTTAAAATGATAATTACAATTGTCATCACACCCGTTTGAGCTATTGTTATGTCGATAGTAGCAAGCATTAAAAAAAATTACTTTATATATTATCTAATTTGCTCTATATAATAATATAGTTATTTTTAACCTGTGCAGTAGAGTTTTTTATCCTTTTTTAACGGTAATTGTTTTTCGAAATTATTGATGTTTAAATATGGCAATGTATTATAACTCTCACATCCACGAATAATTTGAATCTATGATATTGAAATTTATTTTGAATTAAATTAGATCATATATAGTGGACATAATATTTTTAAAATATAAAATAATAAATATATTTAAAACTAAATAAAGACAATATTTAAATTAAATTCTGTAGCGAATTAAATGAGGGTATCCAATAAGGATTGACATTTATTATAATATAGTTACAACAGAAACAAGTATTTTAAAATCAGAAACATAATTATAATAAAGAGATCCCACAGTTTATTTTTAAAGATATTGTATCCGTTGTTTCTATTTTAAATCATAATTAATGACTAAACTAAGAAATTTTCCATACATCTAAAATATTTGTTCATATTAAAAAATAATCCAGTTATACATTATAAGCCATATCTAACTAGTTATAGAATATAGTTTGAGAGAATGGATGCTGACAATATATTGATAATTATATGTGTTTCATCTACACATATTATATCAATATTAACATCAGAAGAATATAGGCATTCATAGAAATAAATGCTTTTTGAAAATTGTATTATCAGATTTATAATTATTATGCTTAATATAATATGAACGATCTTTAAAATAGCTCAACAAACATTATGTTACTACTTCTCTTTTTTAAATAATAATATATATATATATATATATATATATATACCTGATAATCTAATCTAATTGAGTAGCTGACACAATTCGTATTACAAATGGCAACATTGAACATTGAAGATATTTCACCTATATGTTTATATATATATATATATATATATATATATATATATATATATATATATATATTATGTATAGTGTATGGTTTAAATATATTTATTGTTGAAATAATTATACACGTATGTTAAACAACATGACCTTCATCATTTAACTTAAGTATGTACAAGATAAATATATATATTAAATAAGTTTATGTATACAAATATGATTAAACCCAGTAAACAGGTTTGACTTAATATTGTATACAATATTTTGATATGTCCAAAAAAATTTAAAATAATTTTAAAAAATTATGCAATGCAAAAATAATAAAATACCTGGGTTGTCTACTGATGGTATCCAAAACGTATCAATATTAAAACTAATAACTATACTTTTTAAAGGGTATATTAATATAATTAATATAAGCGATATTAATATATAAAAGCGGATATAAAAATATACAAAGTTAAAAAGAATACAATTTAGAAAATGTGAAAAAAATGGAAATAGAATACGATACTGTACAAACAAGAAAGTACAAAGATTAAAGAAGAATAAAATGAATAAGAAATATAATGCTAATTTCACCTCATTGTAAAATATTCTTAATAATAAGAATGTATTGTTCTTTGGCTTCTTTGATACATGAATTAATAATGCTCTAATTAGGGGGTTTATATTTAACACTTGTCTGATTATTTCATTCCAGGGATACCATAATCCTAGAGAGACAAATATAAAGATCGATCTGCTTCAATGTAAGAATACAAATATAATAATATTATAATATATTAATATAATATAATATATAAAAATTATAAATAAAATATAATACTAATTAACAAACTCAAAGAATACAAAATAATAAATACTAAAGATGTAATATATAATGAAATTAAATTTTAAAATAATAATTATATAATATAAAATAACCACAGATAAAATAAACTTGAAATGATCTTATTCCTTTACAATACTCATATAAATACAATCGCATTCTTATATGTTTTCATATCATGAAGAACAAATATTAGAAAGGTTGAAGACTATCTAATAAATCATTACTATCTATTAAAGATATCTACTTATTTTTTCTGCTGAAAAGAATATCATACTGCACGCTTAATTTTCTTTGCTGGTATATAAACTATTATATATAACCATCACACAATTGTGTTCAAAATCTGTGATAGCATACCATTGCTGTATGTAAAAAACATGAACAAATATAGATTTTAGTTGTGCTAGCATTCAACAGTTAGTCATGTTTAAAATTCGTACTAGTACAGCATAGAAAATATACTAACAAAACTAAAAATCACACCTCAATATTTATAAATATATAAATTATATATTTATTATGTAAATTGTAATAATTACTTAGGTATTTTTAATAATATTTACGACAATTATTTACATTTATATAAATATAAATCTATATATGATAAATAAAATATAATATATTTAATTGTATATACAATATATTTATTATATAATAATTATATATATACATACAATTTTTTATATATACATTTGTATATATAAAATAATATTATACATTAATAATAAATATATAAATAATAATATTCTTTGTAACATGATAATAAAATATACACATTAAATATCAGTAATAGATACATATATGCGATATTAATAATTCTTAAGAACATAAAATAGAAATATGAATTTATTAAAAATCAAATTTTAGTTTCGTAAAATTGACCAATTACTTCACCAAACCTTTCTCCATTTTTATTCTTATATCTTACGATCTTCTATAAAGTTATTTTGTGTAATATTAATCTAAAATTAAATTAACAATAAAATAGTGAACATATAATGTACTAAAGTATAAGTTTTAAAATAATCTAAAATATACTATTTAATATATATATTTAAAGAATTATAATTATATTTAGATTTTATAGTAAAACTTATAACTAATACAAATATTGAATTTATGAATATATATTATATAATAGACTAATGAAAAATACTTTTTTGCGATACTCGTATTTAAAAAGGGATATCATTTTGATACATCTTGGAAGATTGCATAACTCGTCCAAACTATCATCCAAATCTTACTTACTAATTAATCCGTTGGTTTTTATTTGTTAATGAAGCCAGTATATCATGTTAAAAATATGTTCAATTATATATATATATATATACATATACATATATATATATATACATATACATATATATATATATATATATATATATATATACATATAATCTAATTTATATATTAGGCATAACAATAGTTATAATTTATAAAATGAATTGTTAATTAAAAAAATGTAATAACTTTATCTAAGGATATTTTGTTTAATATTACATTTTTATAAACAATAATATAACATATTTTTGTGTATTATATATTTATTTATTTATATTATCAAATAAATAATTGTGATATTAATTAACCATCTTATTAAAGTAGATTTCATTAATCGATCATATAATTTATATAAAATATTCAAATCAAATCATAAGTAGTATTACACTTTTCAAAACGAATACATTGTCATTAATGTATATTTAAAAGACATAAATCATATTAAAGTTAAAATATATATTTACTAATGGTTAATTTATTTATAATATTAATATCTCTATTAATATTAATATCAACTAATATTAATATTAATATCTCTATTAATATAAATATAATCAAGAACAAATTTAATTTATAATTAAATTACACAATATTTTAAAAAGAAATACAATAGAGTATTGCATTTATTTGTAATACTTTATTTTAATATAATCTAGAGAAATCATGTAATTAATGTTTTTGTAGTTTTATTAGTAAGTCAAAAATATTTATATTAAATATAATATTATAAGTTACCTATATTATGAATTATAAGATAGATCTCATAAAAAAACCTGAATTAATTATTTTACTATATATATATATATATATAATATATATAATTGTGCTCACAATGTTCGTTTAATTATTACAGATTTGTTGGTCAATAATAGAAATGATATAAAATAAAAAACACTATTTTATGAAATATATATGAACTATGGTTATCTTCAATAAATTTGACAAAAATAAAAGTATCCATTTTTATATAATAGAGACAATTAAATTAATATAAATATGGTCTAATTATTTTTATAAAAATGATTTTGTTTAAACATCTGCTGCTGTTTTTCACGTTTAATAATTTAAATAATAATATATCAGTTAAGGATAGTTTATAAATAAATTATATTATATGTTATATATTTTAATAACACTATAATTATGTTTCATTAAAAATTATTTTATGAATACATTTAGATAATATACATATATATATATATATATATATATATATATATATATATATTATAATCGAACCTTTTACAATATTCATACTAACATTATATGACTAAAATGAGAATACATTTAAAACAAGTGTGTCCATTATAAAGAATAATTTGGAAAAAAAATTAAATACACAAACAATTAAATATTTATTATTATTATTATAAATTCATAAATCGATACACAATTGTTAATCTATTATAATATAATTCTCAAAATAACATAGATAATATTAGCTACTCGTATACATTTTTATTTTGAATAATTCAATTCTATATATTTATATGTATATTATTTAATAGTAACTACTAGATAATATTTATATTTTATATTATAATAGTACATACATACATTATCTGGTTAGTAATTAAAAATATATATGTATATTATATTATTAACTAATGCAATAATTATTTAATATATTATTTTATTTTATTGTAATATTATTAATAAATATTAATAAAATAACTCCTGTTGAACTTATAATAATTGTAAGTTTTAATGGAAGTATAAAATTAAATAAATAATGTAAATTAAATTTTGACATATATATATATATATAATTTGCATTTCTATTTTTAATTGGATATGTAATATATATTGATTTTATACACACATTTAACCACTTCTTTTTATATAGTTACTACTACTAAATTCTTAAATATTTTAATATATTCTCAAGAAGTATTTTGAGAATATATATATATGGATACGATAACACAGTATTGTTGTATTCGGCCAACAATACTATAGTAGGTTTGTAGATAATGTTAATATATTTTGTCTTTTATAAAATATCCACTTACGGCTAAACATGTTATGCATATTATTTAATATGCATATTATATCCTCAGTATTACTATGTATGTGTATCATAGTAATTACATACATTAAACGAGTTTGGTTTTAATTTTGGCGAAGTGAACAATATAAAAATAGTTCAGGATACAAAGAAAATATTATATAAAGAAACTTATATTGATAATTATGATATTCTGAATATTGAAAATAGCTCTAGATTGTAATGTGTACTTTTATTGAGGAGCAACGACTAAGGTGTTTTCAACACCGGAGAGTAATGATGGATAAGTAATAATAAGAATATACTATCAAACATATAATATATACAACAACAATCGAGGCACGCTGAGAGAAATATATAAAAAAAATATGCGAAATAAGATAAAATTATGTATACAGTTATACATTGAAAATAATATATACACATATTGCATACATGTATATATATATATATATATATATATATATATATATGTATATATATATATATATATATATATATATATATATACATTTATATATTTATATATATATATATATATATATATATATTAGAATGTATTAGAATTATTAGTATACGTTTTATATATTCAACTGTATTAACCTTTTTCGCATAGAAATTCTTGATCATTTAAATGTTGAGCATTCTTACAGCTTAAACAAATGTTTGGCCTGCATTTGTTATGAAAAGGCAATAGATATAGTTATTATTTTAGTAAATATAATAATACTCGTTAATATATTTTATATTACATTTAATTAGCAACGTTGACAATATAGTGCATTATTAATTAGTATTAATTATTATTAATTATAATTTTATATAAATCTATAATAGATATATAGAAATATAGAAACGATCTAATGTTCATTAATTTATTAAAGTTATATGAAGTTGCGGTAATTTCCTAGAATTAAAGTAAATTAAAGTAATCCTTATAAGGTTAATAGAAATTCGAATATTTATTTATTATAATATATATAGTATTTTTCTAAATTTTCTAAATATTTCAATAAATGACTCCTACAAATATCCTGAATTTAATATCGAATAATTTTCTAATATATTATATAACACATAGTCAATATTAACTAGATATTCTATAATATACTTATTTGGTGACTTTAAAATGTATTTGAAAACATTAAACTCTAAAAATCTATCATATTTTAAATGTATTATCTTAATTAGTAACTATTAATTATTAAAAATTCACGAATTATTTAAACTTGAGATATATGATATACCTCATCTACTTAATTAACAATTAATAATTAATAACATTCTATAAATTATATAAAACTCTATAATTGGTTGTTTTACAATTGCAGAAATGATAGCTATCAAATATTCTAATTTTTAATTCAAGAAATTACCTAAGAACACATAAAAAGGTCAATATAAATACATTATGTATCACTGCTGAATTGCTCCATAATAATCAGATATTTAAATTTATCAAACGCATTTTATAAATTATATAATGATGTCAATATTACGTCATATTAATATATTTAAAAAAATAATAATATTTACAAATTGTGTTAATAATTTAGTTAGATAGGATTTATTTAATATTTATAAAATGCATTGAATAATAAATAATTATTTATTTTAACTTAAGTTATAGTTAAAAAATAAAAATAATGATTAACTTAAAAAATTGAAACATTGCAATACTCTAGATAATTTATATAAATAAAATAACTGAGCTTAAATAAAATTTAAATATACACATGATAGTATTATATATATATTCTAAATTCTAAAATAATTATTTCAATACTATTTCAATATCTATGGTGATATAATTCTCATTTTTCACAAGGACCTATAATTTATAATAACGACCACTTAAGGTGCCTACCAGCCATCACGTGAAATATTTAATCAATCAAAAGTTAAATTTTATTTGATTGCGTTATCTTTGAATTAATCATAAATGAACAATTCAAGATGTAATACAAAATAATGTATATTGTTATATTTTATTGAAAATATATATTTCCATAATAATAAAATATAGTATATATATTTAATATTACTTTATATATGATTACTATTTATTTAATAGTATATTAAGGTAAATACTTATAAAATATCTCAAACATTATTACGTAAAATTATAATAAATATATAATTAAATAAATAAAATATGGATCACTGGGTATTATCTAAACCCCTGTTATAGGAGTGTTTGGTATTAATAATATGTTACCATATGCTATATAGGTTTATAAGATATATTGTATATTTGATATTGATAAAAAAGAAGAATAAAATGATATTTCATATGAATTTATAATTATTTCTTAATGTGTATTTTATATATTTATTTTGTACTCATATATATTGTAATTTTATGTCTACAGGTTTTATTTTGATGAATTGTTTGAGATAATGTTTGAAATTCAGTATTTCATGGGCTTGGTCAGTTTACATGGGGCATGGGAACACTGAAGTTTGTATATCAAATATGGTGTTATCATGTAATCTGTAGGATACTTAGCATTAGGTAAATAATCCGAGGTTCTCAGAAATATTTGTGTTTACTTATTTTTTCTCAAAACAATAAAAAACTATATAATACAATAAAATATTATATAATAATATACAGTTAATGTAAATATAAATCTATTTTTATAAATAGATCCAAACATTCGGATATGAATAACATAAATCCACCCTATGCTATAGTATAAAGCTATAACCAAGGCTATATGAGAATGTACTAAAACTAAGTATATTGTGTATATGATAAATCCTACTATTTATCAATACGTAAGTAAACATAAATTGTATTACAATCTATGTTATATAATATCTTATATTAGCCTAATAACATTTATATATTAATATATAGTATAATATATTATATTAGACCATTGCTGACGTTTTAATTTAGTTAATCAAAAAACGAAAGAACCCTCTCAAATATTAATAAAATGCTACTCTTATACATAATGCCGGCCTCCTGATATTGTCCAATAGTTTCATACAAATATAATTCTTAAGTAACAGTTATATAACATAATATATGACTGACTATAACTTAAATAACTATTTAGCAACTAATAAACATGAATATTCTTCTGATATTTCTATAGCTTTAAATATGATCATTTAATATGAATCATTTTGTATAATGATAATATATCTGATATTGAATATTATATGAACATTATTAACATTATTAACTTACTCATTCAAAATACATGGCTTACTAATAAAAAAATCAACAATTCACACTTATATAGATAACTACATATATGTTTTCATAGTTTATCTAATAATATCAAAATATATATCTGTAATGGTAGTATTGTTAGGCGTTACTCTAGATTATAAATTATGCTGAACTAAATAATTTGGTATAATTTAAATTACATTATACAAAAAGATTAAGAATCTCCTTTGTCCTTTTATCATTGGAACATTTTATAAATTCAATTATGGTTCCACTATACAAAGTATACAAATATATATGCAGAGATAGAATATATATATATATATATATATATATATATATAGAATAACATTAATATCAGAATTACTAGGATTATATTAGGAAAGATAACTATATCAAATGGTTAAGTTATATTTATAATAATTTGGCTAAATTAGAATTATTATAATGAAGAAAATATGTCAAATACTTGAAGTAACTAAAATTCATGTTTTCTTAATTATAGTGATTAAGTTAAATAATGTTAAATCTTAAATTATACTTAGTAAATAAATACTATACATAATATATTTAAAAATCTAAATTGAAAAGTTCAAAACGATAAAATCGAATAATAATATATATTAATTAACAACTAAAATTCAATCCTTGACTATAGCTCATATAATCAGCATTTTACTGTTTTTACCAAGGATAACTCTTATTTGATCATTTTCTCTTCTATACGAAACTAGCTCCATAATTACTAGAGTTATATAATTAAACACAAGCTTGATTTTTATAATTTAGTTTTCATTATTCTTTATAAGATAGACTGAGACGTTATTATTTATTATTAAATAAATTATAAAGATAATTTATATTTTAATAAATAGTTTAATTTGATTAAAGATATATATTTTAAATGATGAATATCATACTAATACATAACATTATGTTTACTTATTTACAAGTTATCGTATATTATGAATATCTTAAAATATACTTAAAATAATAATTTTCAGACAGTCTACTTTGTTTTTCTTAATCGTCTCACCGATTATCATTTTATTTAATATAATTATATGTTCTATAGTCAATTTAAAGTTGATTAATTTAGATATATCAATGCATACTTGTAATCGAGTGAATTGTATATATACATGTTTTACTGGTAGATTAAAAAATGTATTCATAAGTACTTTTTCTTAGAAACCTAATCCGAATATTATTAGTTTATTATATAATTTAACTATTATATCATTAATAAATAAATTCTTTATTATTGAATATAATATAAAAAATATAATAATGTTAGAGCTCTTAAGGGGCGGTCACACCTACGCGATTTTTTCAGCCGATTATGACTCACCGATAAATTAAAGTCGTGCGTGTTCCAATTTAATATTAAATCGGGATAAGCTCTATTTTAATTAATTGGAACATGTTCTATTTCAACAGATTTTTTTCACCCGACTTTATTTAGTAACGCCCATTTTTTAAGATTTGGCCAACCAGAGGTAGGTTCAAATGTCATATTTTATTCATGATATTTGTATTCTTATCTAAATTTTTAAGTTTACATTGTATAGTTTATAATTTACGTTTAAAATGAATAATTCGAATAAATTAAAACAAGAAATTAATAATAAATGGACAATGCACAATTACAATGTCAATATCATCAATAATCTGGTATATCCAAATATTCTAGTATTCACATAAAATCAATTGATATAGATAAACGTATACAAAGTCTAGAATATTCACTATATAAAAAAAACTATTAACTAATTCTTTCAGAAGCATTTTGGAAAGTGAAAGAAATATATATATCCAAGATATTGTTATATTATACTTTAATTATGATTAATAATCAAAACTGAATAATGATTAAATTGATAAAATCAAATACCAGTGTTTATTATATAATATTATTTTAATATTATTTGAGTATCTTTATAAAATTTTATAAAAATATTTAGTGTTATATAGAGTTATTTTACCAAAAACATTAGAAATAATCATCAAATATACAAATAGTTCTTAGCTAAATATATATATATATATATATATATATATATATATATATATATATATATATATATATATATATATATATATATATACCTTTTTTTGATTATAAGGTTTGTATCCAAATATAAATCTAGTATTTAAATGGTATATATATAGTTTTGTATATTAATTACTATTTATTCTGTATATCATTGTATTATACTATCATAATACAGATATATAATTACAATATATGTATCATATTTTACCTTTTTGATCTAATTTCATTTCTAAATTACATATAAAATAAAAATCTGCTAAACACATTTTATACTTCCAAATTCCTATTTATATATATATATATATATATATATATATATATATATATTAGAATACTAGTAGTTGTATATAATTCTGAATAAAGACATCGTATGATGTAAATAAAATAATTTTCTATATATTAATAAACTATCGAAAATATAATTATTAAAAATAAGTAAATATCATCTATTATTTTCAAAATTAATTAGATTATTTCTATGAAAAATATTCTATTGATTTATATGCATTCGTTGTTATTTTTCAAACTAGCTTAGGACATATATATATTTAATCTTCTAAATTTTAACTCGATTATTATACTTAATTCTATATTTATGATATTTAATTTAAAATCAAAGTTAATTTTAAAGTTAAATTTCAGAGTCATCTGCATACATACTTATATACTTATTAATAATTGGGTTTCTATAATAGAACCCCGAATACTTATATTAATATATATATTATTAAAGTATCATATCTGTACTTATTTTTAATATTTTGAGTCTTATCATATAAGTAGTAATTAATAAGTTTTAATATATTGCCTCAAATTCAATAAACATAAATGTATAATTTTAAAATATATTTGAAATGGTCAAAATTGAATCTAGAAATTTCATAATGTGAGTATTTATTAATTATTTATTATAAGTTCTAATATATTATTTTGAATGTATAAAATGGCTTGCTTAGTCTTACGATTAATATAATATCAATGAATATATATTAACTTGATATTTTAAAAATTAATTAACTATTAATTATCATAAAATCTTGAGTATTTCTATAACCAATTTTATGATTTAATTGATACGAGAGAGTTACATAAGGAGACTTAATTGTACTCAAACAATGAGTACTATATTAATATTAATTCATTATCTATATTGAAATTTTATGGTTTTATGAAAATAAATATAATTCTATAGAAAACTAATTTTAGTTATAATTTTAATCAATTTTAACTTATGTTTATATATAAATAGTATTCATAATATTAATACAAATAATAATAAACCATTGATATTGAATACTCCTTTCATTTTAATTACCAAATTATTCGTTTGTATACATCCTTTTCTTAAAGAAATCTAAATGTATAATATTTGTATAATAGATAAAGTTTATTTAATCAAAATTCAATCTAAAATAGATGAATATTTCATAATATTTGTGTATTTGTTCTACATGAAGAAATTTTCCCTTAAAAAATTGAGATTAAATTTGTAATAAATTGTATTATTCTATTGTTATGCATTTGAATAAGAGATATAAAATATAAGATATAAAATAATATATTTTATTTTCTATAAAATTAAATTAGATGAACCATATTTGTAAGTGAAATTGTAATTTCAAATATTAGTAGTAGACAAAATATATTTTATTATAAATATATTTAACATTTAAAATATCATTCACAACAAATAATTTATAATGCGAATTTTAATTATTGGTAACATAATACATATTAGTAAAACCAAAAATATAATAGAATATGAAAATGATAACAATGAAAATGATAACAAATATGATAACCATTACAAATGTACAATTTCTTACTTAAATTTTGTTCACATAAATAAATTTGAAAAATAATAATTTACTAAGACAAATAAAGGAATGTTAATTAAAATGAACAGTGACTATATTATCGGAAGTAATACAAAAAAATGAAATATAATCAATAAAGTTAATATTATACTAACTTTTCCATTTAGATCAATATGACTCAAGTAAAAGCAGCTTCCAAAACAAAGTATAACTAAAATTGTATTCAAAATTAATAGTATTGTATTTTAATTTGTTGATATTTTAAAGAAATAATAATCACACTATGCATTCTAATGTATTCTAACTTCGATCATAATAACACTTGAGCGTAGTAACATCAATTTCACAAGAAGAACACGTTGGAACAAATCTATTTTCTTTAATATGTATAGATATATTTATAGACTTCTTTACCCACATATATAAACGTAAGTATGCTTGATATATTTATATCGTGTTTAACTAATATGTACATTTAAATACGATATATTGTTAACATAACTACACTTGATACTAATTTATACAACTACAATTAGTAATCATTATTTTAATCATATTTAATTAATTTATTGAGTTATTTAATTAGTATAACTTACGTTTATTTTCTATAAAATCTAGGTACTTATGTTCTTCGTTGCAATTAGAAAATGATTCGCAATAATAATAACAGACAATTTTATAGTCATTTCCTGATTAATTTTAAATTATTTATAATAGTGATGAAAATAAATATGAATTTAAATGTATATAAATTTGATTTATTATATATATCAATTATAAATATACTATATAATTTTTAAAATGTAAACCTATATACTTCCAGTTACAATTAGACAATGGGTTATTCAAAGACCTGTGGCAATTTCTTGTTATACTAGTCTAACAAATAATATTTAAACTTTTAGATGATAATCATATGGTTATGTTTTAATTTTAAAACTAATTCTTTATAGTAACGTTTAGAGCTGTAAGTGACTCAACGCTATATCCAAGTTGTTTAGAATTATAATGTATTACTAATTTAGTAAAACATTTAGAATTACACTGAATAGTTATAGCCTTTGTAGTATCATCAAAACATTTTTTTCCTTGTAAATTTGTTTGTAGGAAATATATTCGATAATCGAGGTTGTTATTACAAGCAATACATGAACTATATGTTAATTTATTAATATAATAAACAATTAAATATATTAAACATATTATTATTGTCATTATTACTGTGAGAAGCAATTCATATTATATACATAAGTATCTCCTTTCAACATATGCAATATACATAATCCATTTAAATCAATATTTAGTAATATTCTAACTCATTTAATATTAGTACGTTTATTACACCTGTGTCTATTACACATTAACTATAACTACACATAAAGATACACAGTAATATATTCAATATTCAATACATATTTTTACAATTATAACATTTTTAAATAACTTACCAAGATTCGCCTATATGAAAGAGTATTTTATAATATAATAATATTAATATTAAAAACATTTTAAATAATAATATATATGTACATTCTAAATAATATTACTAATTTGAAAATAAACAATTCAAAATAATAAATATTGATTATTTAATAATTAAATTCTAATTTTCGTTTAATTTAAATTTATTATTTTTATTTAATTCTTTGTATGGTATTATATTATTATATTTTGTATTATATTTATCATATATTATATTTTTTATGAATTATTAATGTATTAATTTTAATAAATTAATATTAAAGTATTAAGATTAAAATAATGTTGTGTTAATAATTAAAATAAAATAAATGTATTAAAACTTAATTGGTTTTTATTCTTATCGAAATATAATTAGTAAAGAAAAAGCTAATAATAAATGATTTACATTTTAATTAATCATAAGCAAAGAAATAAGTTAGTTGAATAAAATGCTATATATTATTAAATATTTTATATTCAAATTGAATACCAATACCTTTGGATGACCTTTAGAAAAACATATATTAAAATATAATAATTTACTAAGATTTGCCAAAATGCCGGAAATAATAAAAACATTTTTATACAATTTATATTAATAAAAATTTAAAACAAAAAAAAACTATGTATGATTATTAGTTGAAAAATAATATATCGTTGTCATAAAATTAAAATAGATTATTGATTGTAAGAAAGAAAGGCATGCATACGAAGTGTAAGAAGGAATAGAAATATAATGTATAATATATATATATATCATAATGCATGTTTTCGATATTAATATATTAATATATTTTCGTTTAAATTCTATATTGTAGATAGTTTACTTATTTTTTACTGTGCTTATCGATATAGATATTTCAATAATATAGTTTGTTATATAATCAACGTTCTATTTTTCGATAATTTCAGAAGATAATTTCACGTTTCGCTTAATTTCTATATACGTTTACATAGATACCACAATCCAGGAGTTATATTCGTAGAACAATAGGTTTGAATACTGTATACGTGAATAATGGTCTGATATAACGAGGAAGTAGTCAGTTTCGGTTTTATTTCTGACGGATAAAGTTAGCTCAATCTGCATGTATAAACTATTTTATATACCATTAATATAAATATAAATATAAACATATATTTAATGTTGACTCGATATATAATTATATGTATTAGCTTATTCAAAATGTGTAGCAATGTATTTTTATTTTAAATTTAACATGTTCTATTATTACTATCTAATTATCTCAGTTTTCATTATTATATATAACCAGTTTTTATTTATTTATTTATTTTAATATATATATAAATATATATTTCATATTTACATAATACTAACCCAGAAAATCATCCAGATTATTTTAGTTTTTTTGTTATATAATTAAAGTGAAAATATATCTTATTTGTATTACAAATACATTATGTATATTTGTTATTTAAAATATTTATATAAGATTATATAATAGTTACATAAGCTGGTTTCTTGGTATATAGTTAGCATAATTTTGCTAATTTATCACATAAAAGGGCTAATATTATATGGTTTTCTAGATAATAGGATATCCAACTGCATTGTTTCAAACTTACACTTGAATGTATTTATCTATAGATTTACACTCGTTACTATTACATATTAAATGTACTACTTTAATTTTGATTTCGCACTTCTCTGAATATGTATGCCTACATGGCAACATTACCAATAATATACTCTTGTATATTAGATATATATATATATATATATATATATCATATTTATGTATGTGTATATGAATATGTATTAATATTTATTTCTATATATTACATATGATATTCAAATAATAGTTTAGTTTTTTCCATTGAATTATGTAACCTATATATATTGCATGTAGTTGCAATAGCATGGTACTATAATAGACTATAATCTGTGATAATACTATAATACCTAAAAGTTAAGTTTACAATTCATTTATGATAGTACATGCAATATTTTTTCTATACTTATGATATAAGGAAGATGAATTTCATTTGATTTTGTGATGTTTAAATAAATCATAATATATTAAATTGCAGTATATAAAATTATAATTTAAACTTTATACATATATCATATAATTATGGCATAAATAGTATTTATATGTAATACAATAATGTTTCTTCTTTCTTTAATATTAATTAATTATAATTAATTAAATCAATCATTAATTAGTAATTACTTGATTTCACCTTTAATTATTATGTCATGAATTGCAGGTGGCAATTCCTTGCCGATGTTGTTAATTATAATGTCATCAATCATAGTCATATATGTGTTATAAATCTTGCAACGTTTATATACAGAAGGTTTACTACTACTATAGTGGTGATGTTCTTTATTAACTATAAAGCATGTGATAATAATGACATATAACATCTGAATAAAGTATTTACATTGATCTGTATAACAGAACATACCACACAATGATATATATGTTTCAGGCATTAAATTATTAAAAAGTTATTTCCAAATAAATCCCGGAATATAGAAATATAATATTCGTATTATAAGCATTAATATATATTTTTATTTTTAATATATTACACTTTTCTATAGAAGTTTTTCTATATTTTGCCCTCGGTGGAAATTATTATCTCTAAACAGGTTTTCAAAGAAAACTTTGAAAAATTACTATAATATAATATGTTAGAGATTGTACATTTTAACTATGGTTTTTACTTTTTGTTACTATATATAGTAACAACTACTATAGTAAGCTTTTAAAAGATGCAGTCTATAACAATTATTATAATAGATTGTATGGTTTCTAAATTATATATATTACATATAAGTGAAATTCATTTAAAGTATTATTTTTTCTATAGCAATTATATATACTTGTTTATAATTAATCATATCGATAATTTAAAAATAAATGTATTCATCATTAAATAATTAAAATTCTAATTTAGTTTCGTGTTTATTAGAATGCAATGAATTTATATCATATTTTCAATATCTGTAATGTTTATAAGATATTTAAAAAATTAAAAATACGATTGTGTATAATATATATGTATGTATAGTCATATGTGTGTATCATACACTAATAACATATATTTTAAATATTCAATATTATAATAAAAATGTACTGGATAAATGATATAATTATAGTTGGTTTTATAGAAAATTATAAATAGCATACATTAATTGTGTATCATAAATTAATAACATATAGTTAAAATACTCAATATTATAATAAAAATTTACTGGATAAATGATATAATTATAGCTGGTTTTATAGAAAATTATAAATAGCATTATCCAAGCATTATTAGTGCATTATTATAAATTGTGTTTATAAATGGCATAAGAGATTCAACTTTTTGAATAAATAATATAATATGAATATTAACTTATATATATAAAATAGCAAAATCAATTATAT
>OZ038318.1:13912256-13991169 GCA_964035775.1 Osedax frankpressi
TATTGTTAATTCGTTTTTTATTTACATACAATATTATTTAAAGCGAGATATTCAAAATTAATAAATAGTTGCAAACAAATATATGTTTAGATGATACAAATTTATAACGTATTTATTAACTTTTAATAATACCCTTAATCCAATAGAATGTTCATCATAATTAATACATATATATATGGTAATTCAATAATATGAATTCAATAGTTATAATTTATGTAATTAAGATGAACCGTATTGATACAATTTACTTGATATTTTTATAAATAATATACATTTTCTAATTATTGTTCTAGTTATTACACTAATAATATATTAAAATATGTATACATATAAAAGTATATATTTTTATATAAAACGTATTGGGAAAATTTAATTATATTAAAAATATTATATTTAATAAATTCAAATATAATTATTTATGTATTTGATATAACCTCTTGGGTTGAACTAATAAATTATATAAATATTTTTTAATAATTATATTTACTAGTATTATGAAATATATGAATATATAATATATTATTATAAGTAGAATAATAGTTATAAATAATATATATAGTGTATTATCATTTTTTTAAATTATTATTTGATATTAACAAGGTGTTTTATTTTTTAATTGATTCTTACATTTATCAATTATCCTACATGCATTGGTAATATAATAACATAGATTTTTATTATGAACAGAATATAAATGAATAAATGAATAAAATAATAATATGTATTATTTTTTACTATATAGTAATTATAAATATATTTGTATCCTTTATCAGTTTTGTAACTTATGTTTTTTAAATTACCATCTTCACATATTTACTGGAATATTCCGAATTCACAACTTTCTTACTATCTAAAGATATAAATGCAACTTTTTCGCTGGTATCAATTGGTGTTGTTATCTTAATTCGTATAATTTTTATAGACGTAGTAGCATCCAATTTGGGGTTTCTAGCTATATAGTAATGTAATTCATAGTAACGTAATTCATATTTATAATGTTATTAAAATATATAAAAAATTCATTTAATTTAATATTATTATATTAAGTTAGACATTTTCTATATGATGTCAACTTATGTCTAAGTCTTTAAAAAAATTAATATATATGTTATATGATAATAATATAAATAAATTATTAATTACAAAATGAACTGATTAGTGTTAGAAAATATATTATTAAATTGATAATATATAACAAACGTTTAACATATGTAATGTTATAATATTAATATATATTCGTCAAAATAAATAAAATTATAATCTCATTTTCAGTTATTAATATTATATTTATTATACAATATAAAATATATATAAGTAAGTCATAAACTATATAAAAATATTTAAATAACTATAATATTAAATAATATTAAATAAATTATGATATAGTATATAATATTAAGCTAATGGTATTTTATATTGTAAACATATATATCCCGAGGTCAATAAATAGATAAACTTACTTGGTATTACTGAAGGCAAATGCATATAAATATTTATTCCAGAGTGTATAACATATGCCATGAAAGCAGCACTTATAGCGACTGCTATTACCTATATATGTTAAATATATTATAACTACGAGTATATAATCACGCATATTAGAATTATATTATTGTATTTATTCATATTAATATAATTAGTAAACACTATTAAACAAATAAAATAATTAGAAATGATATATATATTATAGTTATTAATACATATTCAAACAAATTCGGATTTATTTTAATATATATTTATCGTTAGTGTAGAATCGAAATTAGTGTAACGATGTTATATATGTTTCAATTAATTTATTTCATGTAATTTATTACACGTATTACACAGTAAAATATTAAATATACTATATTTTAACGAATTATTATTATTACAAATAAAACTAAATATTAATTACAAAGCTTTCTATAAATAACATACTAATAAAAAATATTTCTCTACAATTTTTAAAATAACGGAACTTATTTATATCTAATACATATAAAATAGTAAAATTGAAGGCTACATAATTACCAGAAATTGTAGTATTACAAATACTTTGTTAGAATACATACATAAGTTAATAAATGACTATAATAACGAAATAAATTATAAATGTTTATGTTAAAATCAATAATTTTATATTATCAATTAGTATATAATAGTAATAATGTATATATACAACAATAAAAATAATGATAATATAAATAATAATAATAATAATAATAATAATAATAATAATAATAATAATAATAATAATAATAATAATAATAATAATAATAATAATAATAATAATAATAATAATAATAATAATAATAATAATAATAATAATAATAATAATAATAATAATAATAATAATAATAATAATAATAATAATAATAATAATAATAATAATAATAATAATAATAATAATAATAATAATAATAATAATAATAATAATAATAATAATAATAATAATAATAATAATAATAATAATAATAATAATAATAATAATAATAATAATAATAATAATAATAATAATAATAATAATAATAATAATAATAATAATAATAATAATAATAATAATAATAATAATAATAATAATAATAATAATAATAATAATAATAATAATAATAATAATAATAATAATAATAATAATAATAATAATAATAATAATATTAATAATAATAATAATAATAATAATAATAATAATAATAATAATAATAATATGTTGATATATATATATATATATATATATATATATATATATATATATATATATATATTTATACTCGCTCATTTGGATAATTGTACATATTATCTCATATATGTTAATACTCATGCATAAGATTCAACAAATATAAAATCTAACTGTAGTCAACTGTTTAGTTTTTCTTTTAGCTTCAAACCAGATTGACTAAAATATTAGTAAGATTATATATATATATATATATATATATATATATATATATACATATAAAATATATATAAAAATATATATACAAAATATCCACATATATCAATAATTATGATATAAATATGTGTATCAAATGTATTATGAATATAATTAGTCTATATAATATATAATCGAATACATTCTCATATTATGGCTGTAGATAATACATTTAAATCTAAATCTAAACATTATATCTAGTAATTATCGCAGTAAAAAATACTTTTGACGAATATTTACAGTATAATTATAATATGAATATAGTATTTTATTGCACTCGATATAATTGACCATAACTCACTATTAAATCAACTATATATAAGAAAATTACCAGTATATATATATATATATATATATATATATTTATATATATATATATATATGTTATAATAAAGCTACTTTCTCAACGCTACAAAAATCAACAAATATTCGTAAGATGTAATAAAACCACATTACTGTAAAGTGTAAAATTGTCATTCAGTATTGCAGTTATCCCTGATGTTTTAAAATATATTTATATATAAACCCGTTATTAGTCAATCAACATAAACCAAATTGAGGTTTTTTAGTGAGTAATGTACTTGTAAATAATATATATTATGCGGATGATTAAACTTTAATCTCCAAAACTATTACAACACCATATCAATACAACCTTAATTTTGCTAAAGAAAATAACATTTATTGACTAATAAATTACGCCAATTTGAATACTCTGGTATAGTAAATTATATATAAATCTCGTCGTAATTATATAATATTAAACTACTTGAACACCACACATGCAATCAATGCATAAAATATCACGTATGTCCAGGTATGATATTATCAAAACAAATGTGTTTAAATCATTCTCTGCCAATATATATGCAACACGTATATCATGGTTTACAAATTATTTGTATACAACTATCCACAAACTTTTAATAGTAGATACATAAAATTGACTTATTTTTTATATTAGATTTTATAATAATTCGAATAATTATATACTGTACAATTGTTTAATATAATATATTTTTAAACGATAGCTTCTTTATAAAATGGTTCGATAAACATATGTCAAATTACAATATCTTCATATTTTATATTATTAATATTATACTTGTTTATTTATTTTATTTTGTTGTAATACTTTATATATAATATTAGCACTACTTTTATCAATTTGTGTGTATCGATAACTATGGATTTATTTAATAATAATAAATTTCAAATATATATATATATATATATATATATATATATATATATATATATATGTGTGTGTGTATATATGTGAATTAATGTAATCAGTGTATATAGAATAGGTATATACAAAGAATTGGTGAATACGTAGATAGCATTATTAATTATAAATCTTTTAGCATATTCATAAAATACCATTGCATTAATATGAGTTATCATAAATTATATAAAAAAAACTAATATTTAATTTTAAATTATTGTATTGTATTCATTTACAAAATTAAAAAAAAATTCAATGTATTTTAGAACTGAGATAGTTTAATTAAATAATTAAAAATATACTATTAACTATAAAAATAAAAATAATATAAAAAATAATATTACATAAAATTAAAATAATTACATAAAAACTAAAACTTTAATATTGTTTAATTATATATATATATATATATATATATATATATATATAATTATGATTTATAAGAAACATAATTATGAACAAAGTAACAAACAAAAATATTGTAAAATAACAAAAGGTTCATGATAATTAAAAAAAAGATATTTAAAAATCAATTAGAACTTTAATATTTTACTCAAATTATTTCAAATAAACTGAATTATTAATTAAACCATTAGAACTTATTTTATATAAAAGGATGATTTAAATGTATTAGTAGTTAATTTTGAGTAGAATATGATAATAACATTATATGGCAACAATGATATATATACTTAAAATCATTCAAAGATGAAATTTAGAAAAAACTAAAACAATTTAAATTATGATCTTATAGTTAATATTTTTTGAAACAAACTTCTAATAAAAACAACTTCAGAATTAAAATACAATTAATAGAAAAAAATGAAAAGAACAAGGTTATTCATGACTTATAATAGATAAAATAAGGATTTTTATTTGGGTTTGAGTTTTTGGTATTTTTACACATATTGTTAAAAACTATGTCATTCAAAATATCGACACTGTTGTAAAAAAAATAGTCTTTTAAAATATAGTGGAGTATATAGAATAGGATAAATACATTTTTTTAATGTAGTTATAATATATGAGTTTTCTATATAAAGTTGATAAAGGTGAATTTATGATAAAAGATTAAATTTATAATTATAATTAGAAAATTTACATTTAAAATAGAGAATTATGTAATTCAATTAAAAAACTGTATACATATTGGAAAGCAGATCTATGTATTGTAATATTAATGTACGATACACTATTTATATATAAAAAATATACATAACATGATAACTATGTTTAAAAATAGAATTAGTTAAACTCGGTCGATAGCTTTAAACTAATCATGTTAATAAAAAAATGGGTTGTGAAATAATATATTTATAAAATATATTAAAATGTAATATTTAAAATTATTACTTTTATGTATTTAATAAAATTCATTAAACAATGAACATGTATATACTTTAAATCGAAGTATATTCTTTAAGTCCAGTCCTAATTTGGTAGTTCAGTTCATCTTTCAGTTTTTCGTTACGAATAAATCATTCACTAAGTGGGTATACGATTACCGGGTTCATTTTCCCGGTTATTGGTATATTATAAATAACTCGACAAAAGCCGTCATTATAATGGCAATATTATTGAATTTAATCATGTATTTATAATTAATTTAACTTATTTAGATAATTATATCAGTAAAATATTATCAATGTTAGGTAATATTTTCAATATTGTTCCTGTCTAATATACAGAATGATATTTCTTAAATTTATTGACCTTTTGTAGAAACTTTCTTTAATAGTTGTTTGCTTTAATATTAAAAGAATTCATGTATCATAAATATGTGATAATCGATATGTATATTTTTCAGCTGCGTTTTAATTATATAATAAAAGATACGTTATCATTTAGATATGTAGAATTGTACTTTTGAATATATCGATCTAACTTATATTCTCTTTGCAGAATGTCTCTATATAGTAAAATATGTTCTTTGTTAACATAATTCCTTTCTATGGCTCAATTTGGACTAATATTTAGTTACTTATGATGTAACTTATCAAGTAGAATAATTCATCAACTTTGTAATCATTCGATGATATGAGTTTAAGAGTTATCATACAGATTATATATTATTCGGATTACTAATCTATGCCAGAGTAATATAAAAGCATTATCGTATTATTAAGTTTAAACAAAAAATCATTTACTAACTTATCCGTAAAAAACTATGGGAATCAAATTATAATTTATATGTATATTTACATGTATATATATAATTATACCATACTATATACGTATATATAATATATATATATATATATATATATATATATATATACCCTTCTACTAATTTCTTTCTAAATTTATTATATATCTTTAAATATTTTACAAATATAAAATGAAAATAAAACAAAACATAATATTCAGTTATACAATAATGAAATTATATTTACTATATAATATATAATAATATATCTATATAGATTTATTGATATAATGTATGGATTCATTATATAATTTATATATATATATATAATTAAAATATTTAGGTTTAATTTAATTTACTATAAATAATTTTTTTATATATAAATAAACATAATATATTTTATAAATTTAAATGACAAAATTGCTTTCAGCTTAAATGAATAACTTCACAGTAAATAATATTATTATAAAATCATTGAATTATATGATAACTATATATTAAATTGATTATAAAGAGATTAATTATTTCTATTTATTGACTTACTTTTATCTTTGTATCGATACCTTTTTCTCGTTTTATCTTAATTTTATATTATATAATTATGTCTAAAGTTTACTATTAAATCTATATAATGTATGTTATTATATAATTATATATTAAGTTTAATATTAAATCTGTATCATTTATGTTATTAGATAATATTGATTATATAAATGACTTAAACAAGACAAAATTATATAATAAAATTACCTTTTTCTGTATCCTATTCTAAATGTATATATTAGTTTTGATATAAATACAATATTTATATGCAAAGAAATAAATATGTATATTAATATATAACTGAAAATATTCATATATAAAGTTTATTGTAAATCACATAGTTAGCAACTGAGCTACCTGTATATATATATATATATATATATATATATATATATATATATATATATATTACAATAGGTTGACGCAATTTTAATATAAGTGACTATTTATTAACAATCACAATAGTAGGTGATTGTATGAGATTTCAACATAACTTAGTTAATTGATATACAATTATTATATAGCATTAATTCACATAGTATAAAAAGTAACAGTTAATTAAAAGGATAATAAATTACATTATTAATAAGTAGCACTTCAACAAATATTGTGTATGATATGAAAAGACACGGCTAAATAAATGCACCTCAATATATACAATACAATATATACTTTTTGCATAAATTTTATTCCAGCATTTTTCTCATTTATCTAAAATAATGTAATACTTTTAATTTACATATATATACATATATATATATATATATATATATATATATATATATATATATAATGAACTCCCTTATAATTGAATATTTGATTTAAAAATCTAGACCATATTTGATAAAGCATAATATTATTATATAATTATAAATAATATCATATACATGTTGATAAAAAACTTATTTTCAAAAATATTCATTTATACTAAAACTAAATACAATATGCATGTTGTAAATTGTCATGTATCTATATTATTATTTTTACATATGTTATTATTACTAATAGTATTATAATTAATTATAAATATATAATTGGAATTGTTTGTATATATTCAAATTATCAAATAAATATCAATGAATATTTACAGACTTACAAATCTTTGTATTATATAAATATATATTTATTTTTCTTGGCTTTATTCTTTATTATTTATTAATTAATATTCTGTATTTCATGTTTATGATAAATATATCATATATCCTTTAATATCCTTAACATATTTGATTAACATCTTAATTAACATACTTATATATATTTATAAATATATGATATATATACCTTAATATTTCTTATTATTTCCAATTGCTTAATTATATAATCATAGTATAATATGGTATCGTACAAAGTGTTGATGTTCTAAGTATCTATAAAGATATTCTAAAATTCTAATTTATAATTGTTAATAAAACATTCATAACACAAAATAAAACTTTCTTAACATTTAATACAATATTTTATAATAGAATATACATAATTGAAATTATGCATTTGTAACACAAATAACACGCTGATTATAATGACAATTTTATTAATTTGTATAATATTATGTTAAATATTTGTATTTTTAGTTACTCGCAATTATTATATTAAAACCTTTATACTAATTTCCATTCCATCCGGCGACTGTTTAGTATAATTAAATAATTAAATTATAATATTATATTACTAGCATATTAGGTTAGTTAAGTAATTAATGTAACAACTCATACCGTTATTCAGTATAATTAATTAAATGTAACAGCTGTAATAAGTTTACGGTATCCATTATCTAATAAATGATAGACGCCAAATTTGCATTGTCAATGCTACCAGCCAATCTAATTATTCGTATTTTTTTATATTTTTTATATTGTAATATTGTAATAATTTATATAAAATATATGACACGATGATTTACTTGTGATACATAGTCTGCGTTAGTCCACCTTTATTAGTATATATATATATATATATATATATATATATATATATATATATATATATACATATATATATACATATATATATACATATATATATATATATATATATATTACATTGACGAATGTATTCATATTACTGTTATATACATCCATAGACAATAATATCGGATAAACGAACAAATAGATTTATATAACATATAGTCTTATTATTTATTGTAATTAGAGAATAAAGAGTTTATAGAATTTATACTCTTAATCAGCATAACACTTATCAGCATACTTTTTTAATCAGCATAACACTTATCACGCTCAATGAAGCAGAACTATATACTCGATCTATATATAATAACATAATTAAAATAGTATTATTCTTTTCAAAATAGTGTATTCATGATATAATAAAAACAATAAAAAAGTATATATGATAGATATCACATTTCAATTAAGTATAAATATAACATAACAATATTTATATGATAGATAATAATAAAAATAATTATATTATAAAACAAAAACTTTAATAAGATTTATAATTTTTTAATTATTGGAGAGTATTATAATATTTTATATCATCTATGTAGAAAGGCATCTATAGAAATACATGTATTTCTAGAGATAATTGTACTATATGGCTACTATATTATTAAATAAAAATACAAAATCAATAAGTTTTATAAAGTTTATATACATTTCTTAGAACTAATATAATTAATATTTGTTACTATAATTTTAATAATTTTAATTTAAAATATGATTAAACATTATTTAATAGAGATTTATTTTTATGTGAGATTTTAATGTAATTTTAGATAATTATAATAATAAATCCTAATTTATTTATCAATATTTTATAATTTGAAGTATTCAACTTATAAATTGCAATACATATATTTTTAAATTAAAAATGTTATGCTTCATTAATTATATTACATAGCAGGCTATCTAGAATTAAATCATTTTCTTGAAATTCAGGATTATTTATTAAAGATATTGTATTAGAAATAAATATAGTAACATGATATTTTTTTAAATATGTTTTTTAAATATAATTTTATTATATGTCAAGGTGATATTAAGAATAAAATTCAATAATATATGCAAATATTGACACTGTCATTAGTAGTACTATCTTAGATCAAATGATGAGCTATTGTCCCTTCTTTTTTGATTGACTTACTTTATCATTTATAATTTAAAAAACGTTAATTAATATTAAAATATAATCAATTATAAAAAATCAGTATTTATTTATTGATTCTGTCGAATACGAAATTGATTTTAAAAAAGAATATACAGATGCAAAATGAGCATAAAAAGTATTATAGTGTATTTATTTTTAAACTCTAGTGACATTATATGATATATTTAATTTATTATTTTAATTGATCATTTTAAATCTATTAATATATAAATCTATATTTATCTATGCAAAGGTATTAATGATCCAAAAAGTAAGGCGATCATTCATAAATTTCTATAATAAACTAATTATAGTTATTATAAAATTAAATAAAAAATACATCTAAATAATTATATTTATTACTTTAATGTCATAATTCAATTATTTATGAATGAGTAAAACTATATTTTAAATCAAAAAATAAATTATAGTTTTTATGAATGGGTTATTTGCGGATTGAATCATTTATTCATAAAAATATCAAAAAAGTAACTTGAACATGTAAATTTTCTTCAGTTCTACTAGAAGGCCCAGTGAAAATATGTAACAGGCAACCTTATAGATATATCTCATTTTAATTAAATATAAATATAATATAGATATTTATATATATATATATATATATATCATTAACTATATTAAATTCTATAATAAATTAAGCTTTAGTTACGTAATGATTAAAGTATGTCAACTAGTTTTCGGTAAGTACTAAAAAATAGTCTTAAAAAATACTTCAAGAAAATACCGCTTTGAAGGGTTGATTATTTTATTTCCGACGATATATCCATGATACAACAAAATCAATATTTTACAATATAATAATTACTAAATTATAATATTCTCTATTCTATTTAATCCTGATGATCATATATTCTCACATTTTCAACTTTTTAAAAATTACGAATAATCATAACTACATAAATCTCTAATTATTATAACAATCAATAGCATTCCAAATTAATAAGTTCACGAATACCTCATCTAAAATGTACTATAATTATTCAACCTATTAATAATTAAACCATACTACATACAAGTAATAATAGGTATTTTAAAAAGAAAATAATATAATTTGTATTTAAATTATAATAATAAAAACAATGATATATAACCGTATATGGTATAAGATACACTAGCATACTTATATATTAAAATATCCTGGAAGCTCATTATGAAGATCCAGTATTAAAAAAATCATTAATATACAAATATTCATGTAATATTTTGACAAAACTATCCATATTACAAACTGTGAATAGAGTATGAAAATTATTTTGGATGCAATTTATAAAATGTCACCTCGATAGATTTTAAATGTAATACAAATATGTAATTATTAAAAATACCATGTTGACACTAATTTAGTTATGTATGATTAATGTGTATCTTCTATAAGATGACACTTACATTGTTCTCAATAGAATGAATATAATCCACTCACTTTCCATTAACAATATAATATGAATTCCTATATTGATTAACTTATTAATTGATTCACTAATTAATGCAGATATACGAAAAATAAATATTAATTATCGTGATAATTATAATATATTGATACATAAATATAAATCATCGTGAACATAGTATTATCATGGCATGGTCATTGAGCCTTGAATTCGCTATTATAAAGAAGATTAAAACAATAATAAATAAATACTTCTGTAATCTTTTGTAAATAAATATAATATTAATAAAACAATAGTAACTAATATTATAATAACCAAGAAAATATTTTATAAAAATTTTTAATGGGATTATCAATTATTTATTATTATTATTCAGAGTTTAGCGTATACCTATAGTTATACGCTATAGTTAGTCAAATAAGCAAGATAACCACCGTAAATTAATAAAATCAAAAAAGATAATTCTAACATCTAAATATATATATATATATATATATATACATATATATATACACATATATATTTATATATATATATATATATATATATATATATATATATATATATGTATGTGTGTGTGTGTATATATAGCTATATAATTTATAATATGATATTATTAATTTTATTTAAATTATTATTTATATAACTTATATTTTTATATTTACATACCAAATCTTCAAATTTTTTAGTTGTATATGACTAAATTTATTAATCAATTATTATATATTTCCAATAATGTCTTATTACATAATTATATTAAAAGTTAATAATATGCATCTTAGATTATATGTATTATTAATAAGGCAATATGACGTAATACACATTATATGTAACAATGTAGCATAGTATAACTATATATTTAAGTGTATATGCTTAAATTGATTTTATCTTTATGAATAATAAAAAATAATAACAAACATATACTATCTAGTATATTGTGTAATACAAGTAAAAGATTTTTATAAAAGATAAATGTAAGAATAAAATACATATATTTAAATTCTATTCTTAATTATATTATGATTATATACAATATAATAATATTATAATTGTACACTATATTATATTCAATAATTATACGAAATATTTTAAATAGATTAAAAACATTAGTTTATAATTGAATATTCATGATTTGGAAATATATTTTTATATAAAATTATATAACCTCTAATATATTTTCTTTCTTTGCATGAAGCATATCGTAAAAGTCTTCGGGTCTAGATATAATTATCTAAAAAAAGTAGTATTTAATAATAAAATAATTTAAATTATTATATTAAATTATTATATCACGTTTAGTATTATATTTTAGTTTGCAAATATATTATTTCAAGAATAAGAATATATTGCAAGTTAATTATTATAAGCGAATATTTTTTAGTACGAATTTCAATAATTTACTATAAAGTACAAGTCAACAAATGAGTTTTATAAGTATTAACATTTCTTTAAGATATAGTTCAATATCATTCCAATAAATAAATCTATTATCAGTGTACCATTTATTAATCAATTTATATAATATTTTTTATAACTAGATATTTATATGAAAATGATAAATTGTACATATTATTCTAGTAAGTTTTTCTTTAATTTTTTAATATACCAGTAATATGAATAAAATATTTAGGAACTATATAATGAATTTGGATAGATAAAGTATACGTAATAAATCTGAAATATAATTATCGTATGTTTATAATTGATGATTAGAAGATATTAACGATAAATATATTCATACCGCGGATATTTGTAAAACTAATATGCTATGTTACATCTAATGATAGAGTTATATGTCAAATATAAGTAGAATGCTTTTTTAATCATGATGTTTCATAATTCTCTGATATATTTATTAATTTATTTGTATAATAAATTATTTTACATAGTGTATTGGATGGTAGATAATACATAGTCATTATATAATATTGTATTTATACATATTAAATTGGATACAGTATTAGATATTGTATTATAAATAGAATAATAAGTATTGTAGTTTGATATTGATATATAAATATAAATATATAATATATAATAATTACTAATGAATTTTATTAACATGATCAGTGGGTTTTTTCTGAAATATATACATACAATTATTATATTTGATTAATATATATATATATATATATATATATATATATATATTGAAAGTATTTAATAGAAATATATCTTGTTATCAATAAATATTAGAATTTATCTTAATATAATTTTAGTCAGTGTAATTTATATATTTAAATAAATAATATTTCTAAGGTTTATATTATATAATATATATATATGTATATATATATATATATATATATATATATATATATGTATATATATGTATGCATACATGTATGTATGCGTATGTGTATGTGTATGTTGTATGTATTTGTGTGTTTGTGTGTATGTGTGTGTACATGGATAAGTTTCAGAAAGGTTTAATGATAGTCACTTGAACAAATATGTTAACATGGTCTAATAGAAATAGAAATTTTAATAAATAAATAAATATATTTATTTAGATACAATAGTGATATAATATTATTAGATACATATAAACTATATTATATTGATAATAATGAAAATTATATAAAGTGTAAAATATAATAAACATTAAATCTAAGAGTGAAGAAGTTAGTGATGATGCAACTGATATCTTTTAATTTTATATATATACAATAAGTGCGAGTGTTGCATGCATATCTAATTCGTAATCATATCTGACTCATCATATATCTTACTTTGTAATCAAATAACTATTCTAAATCTATTTACATAGATGTAAAAATATATTAAATAGTTCTTTTAAAGCTAGAAAATATCTAGTATATAATAACTGGGAAAATAACATAATTTCCTTCACCATGCTATAACATAAATATTACCCTACTAAAATCTTGATAGCATTTACTTATTCCTTGAATATTCAAATATATGTTTATATTCTAATTATCATTATGTGGTATCACTAATATAATATATGTTTGGGATATCTGACTTGATATCACGTTTTGAATCAATTAAAATGAGTTTTACAGCTCTGGATTTATTAAAATACTTAAATACACGTATTGAGTAATATATATAAATGGATAATTTTCTAAATATCTCAGATATTAAAATATATGCCTAAAGGATTTTATCTTGATATCTCTAACATTATCTTTATATCCAGGTACATTTACTTGAAATAAAATACACCGATACATATATAGTCCAAAATCTGGGAATAATATCAAATCTAAATATAAGCACTATAATTGCATATTAAGGAACAATATTAATATTTATATTTAATATAAACAAGTAAAAATTATATAACTATACCTGAACATAATAATTGCTAGTCACCATAAGCGAGTACAAACCTGGATATATCCAATTTAATGTCTAACTTCTAATAACTCATACTAAATAACAATTCCATATATCGTATTTAGGTATATTATCGTTTACCATTAAAATACTCTTTTACATAACCATTAGATAATTCTTATAGATTAATAACAACTAATGATAAACCACACATTTTATTAATAATCACTTATAGTCATATTTTCAAAAGGCACTACAAAATTCAGTATTTCTATGGTATAATTATCAATTAAACTAATATTTGCTGACATTTTTTATATTCATATTATATTTTTATAGTTATGATTAATGCAATGAAATAATTTAATTAATGAATATTCTAATCAATTGTTTATGGACTTAATATGTTTTATAATATTTATATAATTTGTATAATTAAGATAATTAAATATATAAATATATTTTTAACCTTAAAAAATGACTATAAGTAAAATTAAAGATGTCATTTATTTTATTTTTATAATTATTATATATTTATAAATATATTTATTTCTTATAATTAAACAAACATTTTTGTAATATGGTTCGTGTCCATAGGCTTGTAACTATAATTTTGATTACATTGAATGTATATCAATAGCGTAATATTCATAGATAAATATATATGTATTTTTGATAATAGGCTCATAACAGAACCATGTTGAGAGTATACTTTGTATTCTGATAACAAACCTCAGTGAGTTCAATAGTTAAAATTTTAAGAAGTTCTGATTTATAGTGTTAAACTATATGATGATTATAGGATTAATTAATACAATACATTTTATTTTAAATAATAAACCACCATTTTCCATAATGTAAGTGTATTGCATTGTTATTGTGATATAGATTTTAGATTAAGAGAACATTTTTAATGTAGAGTATAATTGGATAATGTGAGTTTTCAATTATCGTTTTAAAATTATAAATTGAAAACCGAATTATGAATATTATATAAATTAACTATTGAATTACATATTTGAGTAACACAATTATCTTTTCACAATTATCTTTTCAAATTATAGCATACTTTTATGTGCATAGATTATATTTGCTAAAATGAAGCTATAATGCATAAGGTATATATGTGTTTTAAAGATAATGATCTTAATTTCATTAGAAAACATTGAGAACATTGATGCTTATATTAACGTTAACTTATAGTGATCTAATGTATGTAAATATATCTAGATTTATGTTCTAGTCTATGCTTATTATATTACCATATATTTGTAATTGGTATATAAGGAATGATTTTTACTGCTGAGAAAAACTTACCGAAAACATCAGATTTCATGTTTAAATCGTGATAGAAAGGTGTTTTACTATTGAATTTAATTAAATATGCATTCGTATTTCGTCATAATAGATTATTTTTAGAGGTGATTGGATACTATATGGCATATATTAAATATAGTTTATATTGAATAGATGAGAATCATTTATTTTAAAGACTGCCTTACCTTAGTATCAAGGAAAAAAGTAATATACATTTATTTAATTATCGTTGTAATAAGCAAGGCTTTCCTTTAACACACACACACACATACACACACACATACACACACATACACACACATACACACACATACACACACATACACACATATATATATATATATATATATTCAAGTTAGTTCCAGAATTACTAACATAGCTCTATTGGTTTAACAACTTATGAGTTATTTGTATCATTTATAATAATTAGTTTTGGTAATTTATTCGAGATACAACAGTTGGATATCATCTTTAGTTTATCGTTTGGATATTATACTTTATTATAATAACAAAATAAAGAATATGTATTTTTAAGTAGCTCTATCATCCTGATTTTATTTGCGATCATTAATTTTTTTCTATCAACTCTGCAGATTTTTTTATACTATAATCTGATTATTAATTTTTCAATACTATAATCTGATTATTCTTATAGATTATATCTTCATTACTAAATATAATATGATCAAGTTATTCCATACTTATCTAATTACGATATTTGAAGAGTCTATAATTACTATTGTACATTTAGCTCATTGAGTAAGTCAAGTTATTCAATATTATATTATCAAGGATTTAAATATTATCGGATGGGATTTCAATACACAGTCAATTATAAAATTAGTTGAAATGTGAAGATAATAAATATCATAGAGTTTAGATTTATTAATTTGTCAAATCCATTATTTTTGATGATATAATCAAACTATAATTAGGAGTCCACTTATTAACTTATACATGAATTATTATTCGAAGGATTAACATGTTCTCTATAATATTATGCAGTTATCAATATAAAAGGAATATATATATATATATATATATATATATATATATATATATATATGATTGTGTGTATGTATGTATATGTATACGTGTGTATGTGTGTATTACAGGATTTAGGTGATACGTGTTGATTACTTATTCAATATGAATATACAAGCCATGTGGCTAGTTTAGTAAAAGATCATCTGTGAGCTAGTAATTATTGATTTAATTATTTTAATATTGTAAGTGAATTATTGAAAATTCTATTAAAAAATATATATAATAAAATAAAAAGGTAAATAAAAAAATGTTTACAAATTAAGCAGATGACTCTCAAAATTTAACACAGTGAACATTTGATATATGAAAATAATGTATCATTGCACTCTTCTAGACAGACTGATAATTACGATATATACTAAATAAGTTTCATATTGAGTTAGCTTGTCTGAATGCGATTTTAATATTTTTATATATCAATATTTTAAAATTAGATCAATTAGAAAGATAAATATTCGGAATCATTTCTGAAATCTCAAGTACGAATTAATATTAGTAGTTACATTTTAAAAATAACACTAAATATCAATATTCTTATATCCTAAATTATTATATATAAATGAGTGAATAATAAATAAATAATTTGTATAGCATTTCTAACCCTATGTAATTGATCTTTTCTGTTCAATATATCAATATATTATATTAAAAATAGTATTGTAAGTATTTAATTGAGAGTTAAATAATATTATAATATGTATATATTAAATTTTATAATGTATCATCTATTTTTATTGGGAAACTATAATTATATTTAACAATTAAAATACCATTCCTATTTAAATCGGAATATATATTTAAATATTTTTAATAATGCAAAAAGAAATTCTATTCTATAATATAAATATAAAAATATAATATAATCTTTGTTCTTGATTAATACTTTAACTTGATTTTTATTATCCCGATTATCCATCAATGTCATAGAATTTTAAGAATATTTAGGTATTATTTTTATATTTTTTTAAACTTCACTTTGATGTTTTCTAAACATATACTGTGGAATAATTTCATCTAAATCATTTGCAAAGATAAAAACGTATGATACGTTTATTGAGACTGTTATATACAACTCACTTGGTCAGATAATCACATTTTATATGTGGATGAGCGAATTTATGTATTACTTTGTAATAAACTATATAAATGAAGCTGAATTTGAAAATTGTATTTTTGTATGCCTCTTATCATAAGTATATATAATTACATATATATATATATATATATATATATATATATATATATATTATATATATATATATATATATATATATATATATATATATATATATGTCATTTTATATAGACATTCACTTCTAAAAAATCTCTAAAATAATTTTACTTTAAAATAAAAATTCTATTTAAGATGACATCTTTAGAATTAATTACACTGTATTATGTTTTATATTTAATTTAGAATATGTATACTTTAGAACATTGTATACAGTAGGTAATTCTCAATTACATAATAATGTATTAAATTACAATAATAAAAAATTACTTTCTAATTGGTAAATTACTAATTCCTATATTAGTAAATTACTTTTTAATCAGTAAACGTAGTTGTCTATACATTTTAACTTATAATATTGCCTATATCTATAATTCCATCATTATTAAAATAGTCGATGCTAATTATATAGTTAATATCATCATATAGTAGTAAATTAGCAAGATTAAATTATATGCAATCAACTTTTTATCATCACTCGTTATCTTCTATTTCTATCAGCATGTTCTTTTAAAATCATTATTTATCATATTATTATTTTTATTGAATATTTATTTTTATTGTATTATAATATAATATATATTTATACAGTTTTATTATATATTCAATTAGTATTTTCTTTTCTTTAATATTATTAACATTTAAAAAGTAATTTTAATGAGCTTAATATTATTCACCCTTTCATTAATCAATATAAATTAAAATCGCATATAATTAATACTTCAAGTAAATATTTTCTTACATTTTATAAATTATTTATATTGGTATAATTCATTATTTTCATATTTATTATAGTATATTCAATTTAATTTTTAAATTCCAATAATTTTATAATTATTTATTATTATATTGTTATAATAATTATTTATTTATACAAAACCAGAAATAATATAAATATAGTTAATTTAATAAAATATGTAATATTGCATACAATTCAAATTCCTTTATGTTAATTGATATTATTATTATGATGTTAAATTCATGTTGTAATAAAAATTATATATATATATATATATATATATATATATATATATATGTATGTGTGTGAGTGTGTGTATGTGATTGTGTATATGTGCGCGTGCATGTGTTTGTGTGTATTAATATATATACATACTGATCTATTGATACTGGAATAAATAACTGTTTACTATATTTTAATTTTCTTGTGAGTTTATTAAATAAATAAACTATAATATTCATATCCTTCAAAAATATAAGATAAAAATAAAAATATACTTACATTTTGCATTTTTCTATACAAAAAATAACTTCTCTTCCTGGAATATAAGCATTCCTATTCAAATATAATATAATTAATTATAAGTATAGTATGTATTATATACTATATTTATTATTAAAATTAATTTTACAAATTAAGTTATATAACATTGAAGTATTTTATGTATATATATGTGTGTATATATATATATATATATATATATATATATATATATATATTATATATATATACATATATATATATATATATATATATATGTATATATATATATATTTATATATATATATATTCCAGGGTCATGCATTTATAAATAATATAATATTGATTATTTGTATTATAGAAATATTTGTATGACCATATATGGTATATATACAAGATTGCCACAATACACAGTGGTTTATCTCTTCCATGTCATACGGTCAATTAATTCCCCCAATAAAAAAGAAGTATTTTTAGAGAATATATACGGTTTCTAATAAATAATGATTATAAATTAAAATATATATTTAAATCAATTCAAATTTTGATAATAAATAAATATGATATTAAGTAAAATTATAAAACAATGTAAAATCATATCCCCTTAATGGTCTTAATAATTGTACTATGGTATATTTCTGTTCATCGAATATCTTGGTAATCTTGGATAATTTATACTATCAGTATTCTACTTTTTTTATAGACAGAATTAATTATAAATACATTTATCCGTATCAAATAAGAAATTGAGGTAATAATTTATAAATAACTTGGATACATATTAATATCAATAAATACTAAATATCGTCAAGTAATCTAAAAAAGGACTAAATGTACTATAGTAAATAGACCATAAATTACTCTTAAGGTTTAGAGATGATACAGCATATATGGATATCAATATCTTATATGATTGAATAAGAGCAACTAAATGAAATTATAAATTAAATTGTTCTTGATTTTTTAATATGTGGAGAGTATTTGATAACAAGAATAGTAATAATGCTTATGACATAGGTATAAAAGGTAAAAGAAAAGAAATGTTAGGCTTAAATGGAATTATTTAGATTTATTAACTAAAGTAGTTCAAAGAATATCAGTTATTAAATTATGATAAGCAAGTATTAATGAATGATAGCATTAAATGACGATTGGTGTTTATATACAAAGATATACAAAATTGGCAAGCCAATTTATGGCCAAAATATGGCTTAGAATATATTTAGATAATTTAGTGAAAAAATAATCTATAGAGAATAAAAAGAACTAGGTAAAATCATCATGTGCTAAATGCAAATATGCTAGGAAAAGGAAAGATGAGAAATACACATATTTTAATTAATATTATAAATATTTAACTAGATACTTAAATAATTTCTGGAATTTTCCATATAAATTCTTATTAGATTGATGTAACTGACAAAATATGACATGTTTGAATATTTCAAACGCATTTTACAGAATTAATATATTTAAAGAACAAGCTTGGTTATCATTTGGAATGGATATTTCATTAATATTATTAATTAAAGCGGTCTCAATTCCAGAATAGGAATATATTACTTTGGAAAAGTCAGAAGTAGCTTAATTATAATAAAAAAAATTAAGATATTAGATATTAGATTAGATTAAGCTATTATTTAAGAGTAATGGTTGCTAGGTATAAATAATAGTAAATAACAAAGTGCTCAACAATAGGGATGCCACACATACATGAAACTTATGCTTCAAAGTAATTATAATTAGCTCAAAGGTTAAAGTAAAATAGAACTTTTCCCAATTGTTAAACTATAATATTAAAATCGGAAAAATAGCAGAGCATATTTTTTTACTAAATTTCCGTATTTTCTTTTATATTAACTGAAAAATACAATTTAATATAATAGTAACCATAGTTTCAATATACTAAATATATATTTGTTATATATATATATATATATATATATCCAATATGTAATATAAAATCAATTAATAATTAATTCTGTAAAAATAATTGTACAAAATATTAACATAAAATTGTATACATATTTTGCGTTGCATATATTTAAAAGTTATATAAAATAATATATATATATTAATTATATAATTAAACATTATATAACCCCATAGGCATATTCATTTGAATTGCATCACTGTGGTAATATTATTAATTATATATATGTGACTTATTATTATAATTTCCATGATAAATAATGATCTAGTTTTTTACTTTATTAATCTAAAATTTCTTATAAAATATATAAATGATATATAATTGTTCATCTGTGAAACCAAGTCAATTCAATAATAATGTATAAATATATGTATTTAAAATGTGTATTCAAAATAAAAGATTAATTCCATTGTGGACTTTAGGGGTTCATAATGAAAGTTATCCAGTACTTAATTGGTTATTAAATATTTTTTTAATTAGTTATTTAATCTAGTTTATTTATTAATTAATATATTATATATAAATAAAGTCTAGGATATTATATAGATAAAATATATATCAATCAAATTATTATCATAAATAGGTTCAAATATGGGGTAGTTATTATTTAGCTAATGGTCTATACTTTTTGGGCCATCTTTACTTTTTTTAATTATTATTATATTGTAAATTTTAGAAATAAAATGACGGTATTTGAATTTTATTAATTATTCAACATTTATATATTAATCATTCATAGTTTTCCTGGTATTTGTATTATATGTATTACTGTTATAATAACAAACAACGTATAACGCTCTAATACTCATCTAAATAATTCTTTTTTAATATGTATTTTAACTTCAATATGATAACTATAATCAATAACTTTAAATAAAGTATTTACATCAATTTTAAAGTATTATATTATAGTATGTAAGTATTATAAATCTTATAATATACACTTTTAAATGATTATATTAATCCTTTATCTACCAATCATCAAAAATCGTCATGCCTATCAAACTTAAATAAGAATTAAACCAGTTTGTTCCAAAGAATTTGAAAAAAACGCTAACATTATACATGAAAAATTAAACTTACAATAGTATGAACACTACTAAATAATAACGTTTTTATTGATTTATTATATGATTAATGTATTTCGAAAATAGATTGTTATCTATTTGTTACAGATTTTCAAATATGAAAATAAATAAAATATTATATAAATGAATATCATACTCAAATTAACCTATATAAAATTAATAATCTATTAATAAGCTACTAATATTTTATAATTATATTATTTTCTTTTATATAATGAGTTATAAGAGTTATAAGAGTTATTATCTCTTAGAAAATTATTAGATAATTGATTAATCTTTTTTGATTAATATTGTAGTTAATTGATAAATTATCGTTTCAAACGATAATTAATAATGTGTAATATAGAATCAAGATACATTATCATAGCATAGCGATATTAATATTATTTATATATTATATTAGGAACACATAATAGGTTCAGACAAACATAAATAATTTATCATTATAGATATGGATACAACACGTATATGGATACAACACGCAAAATATAAGACAATATATTATTTGAGAAGATAGACTAATACATACAAAAAATAGATAATTGGGAGAAGTTTAAATTAGATATTAGATCAACTTACTGATAATTAAATATTTAATCATTTTAGTGTGATCTCAAATAGATTATATAATATAATTGTGTACTGTTTAAAAATGCAAAAAGTTAAACGTTGCGATATTCGAAAATATAAAACAAAAACATTGAATATATATAAAATTTATTCATAAATTATAGAATAATCAAATTTTTATAGATAGTGAAAAATACTTATTAATTAATATTAAAACATATGCAGTGAGTTTAAATAAAATAATAATATATGTAATACCTTTTAGAATATTTGACAATTCTTTTATAACTTTTCTTTAATAAATATAAATTATATTAATATTCGTAGAAAATTTTTTTACATTGCATTCTATATTGTAATTATTTTGATTAAATAATAATATAAATTATATGTATACCATTTGATAATTCTTGAACTTGATATAATTTGTATCCTTGGATTTTAATGTTATATTAAATGTACTGGTAATATATAGTGTTATTAGCAAACTTATTAATTTTATAGAAAAGTATCTCTAATATATCATTTGTAGATTTAATTAAATATATTATTATTCAGATTTATATCTTTAATGAATATAAGATGTATTAAAGTAGTATCAAAATGTACTTACATTATATTGATAAGAAGTATGGTCTTCATCTATTTTTAAAATATTAGTCCAATATTCTATAAATATATAATATAAAATTAGATTATCAGCAAAATAAAAGCTTATTTTAAAATTATATCTAATAAAATTGAATTATAGAATTGCATTCACACTTATAATATATTTTAGCTACCTAAATTATTTGTTATGGTGTTATATGTAAGAGTACCTTAAATATAACATAGAGGAAACTTTATATATTGTTTTAAATAATTATTATTATCTATTAAATTAAATTTTATTATTCTAAATAAATTATCTATATATTAAAATAAATATATATATTTCGTAATTATAAAAATCATGAAATATAATTAAAAAATTTTAAAACGTATTCAATATGAAAAGGTTTTAATAAATAAACAATTACACTACAACATATTATATATTTATTTATTATAACTTATTATGATTAGTAAATATTTATTTTAAAACCTTTTAGAAATTCAAAATCATGATTATTACATAAGTATTTTTGTGCATTACATGTTTTAAAACAATCTGAAATGAGTTATAATGATAATGATAATAAAATATAAGGAGTATATTACCTCAGAAAAAAGTATTACATTTTTTATTATCAGAATAAGTGTGTATTTGGTAGAAAAAATAGTATTGTAGGAAGTTTATTTAAGAACATAGTTATAGATATATTTATATAGTTCATTTTTTATATTAGTTTATTAGATATTCTTCTTGATAGAGATTTTGAATTCAAATATATATATTTGGTAACATTTATTATGAATTATAGTTTCCAATATATACACTCTAATAACACTCATGTTAAATAACAATGAATAATAATATCATATATTTATAAATGTTGCGTAACAGATCAGGTATTAGATTATTTGTATATAAATAATTAACTATAAATAATTTATATTAAACTGCTTAATTTATTTGAAAATCTAGAAATTAATTCAAATTATTTTCTTTTTAATATATACAATGTGATAATGTTTAATTTGATATATATTTATATAATTGTATAGCTAACAAAATTCGCATTTTCCTTTATTAACTTCAAGTATAGTTCTTAATTTATTAATATCATTATAATCTTGTTTATAACTTGTATCCTTCATCAAATGGCATGTTTTTATGTATTCATAATATGTTAAGATTTTACATCTACCTATTCCCTACAAATCAATATAAAAATAAATATAGGTGAAAATTATTATATATGAGTATTTTATTATACGGACCAATAAATAAAGCTAAACACAGATAATAGCTCAAATATATTAAATAGCCGGTGAGAATGTTCACATATTCTTATAGAAAACATAATACAAATTTAAGATATAATATTTTCTGGGGCACACAGTTGAATATATACAACAAACTATATTAGAGCACATAACTATGTAATACCAAATAATATAATATAAGTTAAATGCGGTAATATGCAATGTTTCTGTTCTCTAAAACAAATGCTATTCATTTCGAATATGTCGCTCAGACATTCACTGCCCAAGTTATTAGTACTCCCGATATGTTTATACATATTATATCTAAATTTCTATATAGATTTGTGCTTCATAATCAATAAATAATTTCTATATAATAATTATCCCACAAATACTCATTGTATAGAATGTATTTCAGATACCCTACAAATATATAATTTAACTAATGTGTGACTGATCATAATATGTAATAAATCTTTCCCAACTAATAAACATGTTCAAAAATTTACCAACCAATACCGTATATAATTAACATGCTCAACTGCAACTTTTAGCTATGATAACTTTGAAAATATGTGCTAACACAATTAAATAATACATCACAAAATATTGTATCTATTATACCACATATAATTTTATTATTATTTCATAATTTTAACTATAACTATTTAGTTAATTAATAAGTTAAATATGGTCATTTTAATTTTTATTAAATTAATTAATATTTTCTACGTGTTTTTTAATAATTCTTACGATATACATCTATATAAATAATAAAATAAATAAATAAAATATAATAAGAGTAATTATATAAAGCGTATATTTATTATATATATATATATATATATATATATATATATATTTATAAATATATGTGTATGTATATACTTTTGTATTTATATGATAATATACATTTAATATGCGTAATAAATTCATACATATATATATAATACATAATATTCATAGAAATATAATAAAATAAGTTTAAATTCGGACATAAAAACTAAAAATAATAAAATATTTTATACATAATATATATTAAACTAAAGAAAAATAGATTGCGATATTTACATTTCAATAAAGATAATCTTATCTTATAATCTTGACCTATCCTTAAGTATGTTTTCTCATTTGATAATATTGAATATAATAATTATATATACTTCTTTTTCGACTAATATAAATCTATATTCATATATTATAAGTATCTTCTAGATAATATTTAATTTGCAGGAAATCATTGTTATATTAATATATAATATATTTATATTAATATAAATATTTAATATATTATTTAAAATAATTTGTAAAATATAAAAAAATATACTTACCCACTGAACAATTGTGAAAAAAAACTTTGATTAACATGTGTATTTTTTTCAAAATATTGTGTAAAATGAACGTTTTACATGATAATTTGGCTATAGTTATAACTCGTATTAACCAAGTTAAAAAAACTTGGGTTAACAAAAGTCAAAAAATTCAATAATTAAAGTTTTAAAAAAACGTGTAATAACATGTATATGGCATAAAGTAGTATTTTAAAATATTCAAAAAATATATTTATTAAATTTATTTATTTATTTTTAGAATTCTATTTGAGTTTCGTACAAATTTTCCAATCGCCTTTCATAGAATCACTTGATATCCTTTAGTGATATTCTTTATAGCATCTGCGAAACAATAACATGTGAAATATATATATATATATGTGTGTGTGTGTTTTTGTGTGTGTGTGTGTGTGTGTGTGTATGTGTGTGTGTATTTATATGGACATAACATTTAATTATAGAAATATTTAAATTATATATTATTTAAAATAATGTAATTCGTAGTATGGTCATATATATAATATATGTTGTATATAATAATTCGATATATGATGTTATAATTATACTAACGAAATATAGTCTGCACACAGTGTGTACTTAAAGGAACGTCATTCTCCCTGTCCTGCACGATTGAAAAAAACCATACATCTTTATTGCAACAAGTGTGTATTTATCATACTTAGTTAACATACTATGTTAAACATATTATTTGATCAAAAAACATATATTACCTATAGTACGTACTTTTATGATATATATATATATATATATATATATATATATATATTGCAAGTTTATTATTTTAAGATGTAGTATATAAATTAATATAATAAGAAAATAAAATGATATAATTTATGTTTACTATATATAATATATATTACTATTTAGTAAACATTTTCTCAAAAAATTCTATATAACCAAGATTAATATCCAAAATTTCAAACTCGTCCAATGTCGTCGTTGTTACAATATTCAAATATTGAGTTGTAGATGGTTATATTTAATATATTTGTATATGCATAATTATTTTCTATATTTATTTAGTTTATAAATAATATAATATTACAGATAAAGTAAAGTTTATTATAATGAACTAAATAATAATTATTAATAATTTAATGAATATTATTTTTAAAAATTAATTATATTTTTCATATAGTACCGTTTATAATAAATAATTACATTATACTTAAAATAGTCACTTGGCATATAGTAGTGTAATATATATATATATATATATATATATATATATATATATATTACTTTATATAGTATATGATGTAAAATGGGTTTAAATATGATGAAAACGTACATAAATATATTTAAATCAGATTAATTGAGCACGAGCAAGTTTTATTTTTAATTCTACCATTAATAATTAAATTATAGGGGGCGCCTGTATTTTTTTATATTCACAATTTGTATATGATATCAATAATATAAATTTTACATTTTAAATATAATTAATTAAATCTATTTAATAATACTACCTTATTATATGTTATTCGTATATGAAATTTCAAAATGTGTTATGCTACTAATATATTTATATGTGCATATAATATATACATCAAACGTAATTATATATAGTATATTATAATATATAGTACATATATATTTACTTTTTTTTTGTATTCAAATAGATATTATTAACAGTTTTCTATTTTTAATTTAAAAAAATATTATATTCGTGAACTGTCTAATAAGTTAGTATAATATATAATTTATTAGTAAAAGATCATAACGATAATATATAATTTATTAGTAAAAGATCATAACGTAATAGTATATCGATTTATAAATGTGTCATATATAACACATGTTGACACATCTATTTGAATGTAAATTTCACTAGTGTTAACCATATACATAATAACCAGGCGTCAATTATTCAAATTAACTAGTGTTAAAAATCACATATTAACAAAATGGTCATTTTCTAACATTATCACTAGTGTATTTTAACTTAGGTTAACATGTGTATATTTTGTGTAAATTTAACTAGTGTTGTAAAACACATAGTTACACAATCCTATGTCGAATAACACATAGAAACACAGTTTAACCCAAATATTATATCGCCATTATTTACTAGGTAGTTAATATAATAGTATTATAGTATGGTTAAATAATATAATTATGTTAAACCAATAGTTAACGTAAAACTTTTAATGCAAGTTAAATATTATATATTTATATATATATTAAAACTAGTAGTTTATATACTTTTTATAAATTAACCTAAAATATCAAGATTTAAAAATTATTATGAATTTAACTAGTATTTATACATCATCTTTAACAATTATATAAACAAATTCATTAAAAAAAGTTTATTTTGATTAATTAACTTCAAACCTTGAACATATTATACAGTATTTAAATAAAACAAGGATAACTGCATATTTATTTATTTATGAAATTAATATTATTACGCATTATTATAATTACTTTATATATATTTTACAAATATACACTATTTTATATTTAAGTATTTATATTATATATTATAAGTAAATAATAAACTGCTGTGGGAATATATAAAAGTAACAATAGTATTGAAGTTAACCTAATCCGTATATAATTATGAGTTAATACATTTATTTATATAGAGAAATAAGTTTAATTAATATAATTTTATGTAAGTATAAAATATACTACACCTGTTATTTAATACAATGAATTAATATAATGTCATAATAGTATAAGTAATATGGCATTATTAAAAAATATATAAGAAAATATTAATTAATTTAATAAATATAAAATTACCATATTTAATTTATTAATATAAAGTTATAATTAAATTTTTGAATAATAAATCAATTTAGCTTGCATACCTGCAAAAAATGATAACAAATTCCTGAGATGAACTAACACGCATTTAAAATATAGCCAAATGTATTGTGCTAGCAATAAAAAAGTACTCAAATCCGCATTATTTTAATACATTAATTGTGTATCTATTTAATATTAATATACATTTTTCAATATAATTGTCAGCTGGGTAATGTTCAATCGAACCTAATTATTTATTAATCTTAATTTTATATTTAACTTTATTTCTAATCGATTATAATAATTAAACAATTTTAATATTTCAAGGAAATTAATTTTTAAAACCATTGGTTTCATATCAAACCAATCATATTTTATACTAGAAGTGTATCATTTAACTGTTCTTAAAAGAAACTTATAAGTATGTATAACAATTCTAATTTACTCTAATTAATGCATTTAAATTTAATATTTGATGAATTTTATTTTAAATAATGAGACCATTCTGAATATATTATTTATGATATTTATCTAAAATACCAATATATATTATTTAATAAAATATTATTAAATAATATAAAGTGATAATTAACTTATTTCCAAAAGTGTATACAAGAATACAGTTTAAAACAAAATTAATAATAATAATTTAAATATTAAATATGACTATTTTCATTAAATATAAATATAATTAATTTAATATCTTAGGTTTATAAAATTCTAAGTCTATCTAATTATATTCTTTAAATGTTATGTCTAGGCTATTCAATGTATTGATAAATAGTTTAAATTATTATATTGTATATCTAAAATATATTTAATTAATATTAAATATACATTAAATTAAAGTTTATGTAGTCTATCATGTTTACATATCATTATAGTTTATGATAAAATCTACTTAGATAATTGTTGATATCCTTATACCTATACAAAATATATCTACATTCACAAATATACACAATAATGACCTAAATAAATACTTATATGTAATTGTTTATAAATATAAAATTCATTAACCATTAAATTGCATAATAATTTACATTCATCAATAGTATTTACTTTAATTATTTTATAAACATTTGTATATGTTCGAATGTAGGGTCTATTTATAAAATTCGATGAGCACCCTATAAAATATTCTTATTAATAAACATAATAATTTTAATAGTTAATTCTTTTAATCATATGATATATCAATTAAATTAAAAGTGAATCATTGATATGTATTTATAACTATATTTACCTGAACATTGGGCTGTAATGTTTATGATTTTCGTGAGTTGTTTTGTCGCGAATTGAAATTTATTATTATAATATAAGTCATTGTAGTCTTCACATCCTCTCACAATCTGAATCTTAGCATTTGTAAATATAATTTATATAATATTAAATTTAATACATGCATATATAATTGTTATATAAACGAGTTGAGTATATTTCTAGCAGGTTCGATTATTTGAAATTAAAACGATTTTAAGAGGTTACTTTTCAATTTTGCCGAATGATTCCAAATGTTCCTAGTATATAAATTTTGTGTTCGAGTGTTTAACATTTTAATTCTAGTTTATGAAATCGAAATAGATATTTAATCATTGAAACGTGATTATGCAAGAAATAATGAATTATTAAATGAAATTAAATCATTAAATTGATAAATATACTTCTTGTATTACAAAATTTTATATCTAGTATTGTTTCTTTTGTTTATTAGTGGATTATGTATATATTTGAGTTAATTCCAGATATGAAAATTTAATATTTTAATATACATATGAAGTTTAATTTTTTATATTTCACTTTTAATAATGAATAACAAACTTGTTAGCTATTTATATCTTCTATACGACTTACTGGCAGTTATTATTTTATACTCAATATTATATAAATTATTTTTTGAAACTTATAATTAAAACATAAATAAACTATGTTAAAATAAACATAATTAAGATAATACATTTCATAAACTATCTAAATAAACCTCTTCGAAAACATATTTATGTATTTTATTAATACCACTATGTTATTAATCATGATTTAATTACCATAATATTCAATTTTCATGTATACTATAATTTTTTTAATATAGCGATATGTATTTAAATATATTTAACATTTTTTAATTGAATTTAAATATGTATTATAAGGGGAATTCGCAGTCATCAAATATAATTTTTTTCACATCGTATTATATAACGTCTAATCAATGTTACATATTAGGTCAATTTAAATATAATAAATATGCATACTATGTATTATCGTGTATGAAATTGCATGCATATATGCTTAAAGTATTAGAAATAGTTTTTACGTAAAGTATTTCTATGAAAATGAGCTTTAAAAATCAACATTTAATTGTAAATTGAATCATATGTATAAGAAATATAGTTTCTTTGTTAAAAACTCAAATATCAAAATAATTATTATATTGAGTTAGTCACTAGTTTATATTGAGCTATACATGCACATACAAAAATGAATTATGAGTTGAAATTCATGTAGAATCCATTATTATCATATTTAAAATGTAACAGTGTAGGTGTATGTTTGACAATTCATAGACAAAGCATAGGCAAATACGTGCACTGCACGTGTAAATTAACTTGTCTTAGCACATATTTTTCGAAACGATTATTTTCTATAATGTCCTCTTATGATTCTTATAAAAATTTAAATACGAATAATTTAAATTCACATGAATTAAATGAATAAATAGTTTATTGGGTGTAATGAATAACAATAAAAGTGATCAATAACAAATTATACAGAACCTAACGACTAAAAATATATGAAATAATACTATTAATATAATATAAATAAACAGGCTTAGGTCGGTGGCATGTACAAAATGGGTTATAGCATTGAAAATAGGGTACTAAATATATTTGTAATAATCATATAATTAACCAATTGAATTATTATTTAAATAGCATATCTAATCAATAATATCAAATTATCTGTCGTAGCTGATCTATAATAATAATGTATCTCATTTAACGTATTATATCGTATTCTTATTGTTCATGTTAAAGTTTGAAATATTGTAATCTAAATATTTGAATATCAAGCTAGACATACTCATAATGCCTACTTTTTATTTATATAATATCTTATTTATTAAATATGTCTACACAATTAATTGTAGTATATAATTATTCCCATGCGTATTACTAGTTTTTATTGGTAATTAGGTATTTTTAAATAATTTATTTATAAATGTATATAATGAAATCAGATTATGTCACGTGAAACAATCCACTTTTCACATTAACTTATTTAGCACACGACAACGGGTAACATAAACAAACCTTCAAACAAGGTAATAACTAAATAAAATATAACAACACATGTTTAATGTAATAGGTATAATACATTGTAAGAATTAAAGAAATAATAGAATGGTACATTATTATGATAAACTGGTATACCATTTCCTTTAACACAGGATGCTTCAACTTTTAAAAAATGTGGCCATCAAATACAATGTCGAATTTAGGTTACTTGAACCAAGCATTATGCATACAGGATTCCCTACTCCTCAAATAATATCCTAATAAAGAAAGCGGAACTATAATAATATCTAAAGATGCTGTTATAAACATCCATCAATTTAGAATCCCCTATAAAATTATATGATAATAAATTAAAATAAAATTATTAAGTATATATGAAGATAAAAGTATAAATTGCGTTCTGTTAAATAAAACTATGATCTTATATAAATTTGGCAAGATAATTTTTATGTTTAATGAGATTTTGAAGATGTAATTTCTGACAGTAACAAGTTTCAATGTGACAATATACCATAGAAAAAGTTCACGTATTGTTAAGTTTTCATAAATGCTATCGTAGATTAAATCTGTAACCGCTAATGTTGTTAGATATCATTTGAGAAATATTAGAATTTACATATATTAATTAATTTATGATATATTCAAATTATTATTTATTTAAACAATATATATATTAATATATGTATATTTACTAATATGACACGTACCTGATCTCCTATTCTAATCATATATGTTATACAAGTTGTCTTACAAATTATTAAATTAAACATATTATTTATAATTCCTATTATTAAAGTTTGATTTTAATATTTAATTATAATTTTATATTATCTATATATAATTGATAGGCTAAATGTGTAACTATAAAGTTTAAATTAAAATATATGTATATATTCATTTACTAATATATCAATACATTATTTATTAATATATTAAATTAAATACAATTTATATAAAATATATATTTGACTTATAAAGATTATTATATTTTTTTACTCATAATGATTACCAATTTATTTTAAACTATTTAAATGTTTGTTGTTGAATATATATTTATTCTGTAATAGTTTGATCTCAAAAATGATGGAGAATATTCTCATTAATTTTTTAATATAAGTATATATCATATTTTGAAATTAAACATATTTTAAATAATTATATATTTTATATAAATATATAATTATATTTTATAATCGATCATAAAACAGTTACATATTTATCATAATAATGAGATTATAAAATTAATATTACACTCAACAAATACAATATAATCGATAATTATTTACTTGCTATAAATTATTAATGTTTGTATCAAAATCAAAATAAAGAAGCAAGTATATGCTTTAAGTTATTTTTAAAATATCGTTATTATTCTAATTTCAATTATTATTAATTATACATTATTTAATTAAAATACAGGGTTTCATTAGCAAATATATCAATAAAATGTATACATGTCAGATCAAGACTCATAATTAGTTATGTACTATTTGATTATAGTTGATATTAATATAAGTATAACTGTATTAGTTATTTCTTTAAAATAATAAGTATTTATTTTTAATAATCATAGAATTTCATTCAAAAAGTAGATACTTTTAAATTACCTGAGATATTATTGATTCTGTATGAACACTTAGTAAAAAAACTTGCTATATATGATTCAAAAATTAACACATAATTATACGTAATTTTAAGTGAGATTTAAAACGATAGTAATGTTCTATAGATTATAATTATTCATAAATTTGATGTACATTTAATTTTCTAATTTTTAATAATTATCATTTAATAAATATAATTATTAATATTAACGATGGACGTTTTTCATTAATTATTAAACCTTGTTCACAGTGTGTATTATAATCTCTAATATCAATTAATCCATTACAAACCAGACATAAATTATCACTGAATAAAATAGGTTATTATATTCCTTAATTAAATATTTAATATATATAATTAATAATTATTATTCTATATATATTTGATATCTATTTGTAATTTCTTTAATATTATATAAAGTACATAAAATATAGTTAATTTATTAGTATATTTTTAGAACACAAAGCATAGAAATATAATTATAAATTTTGTACATCAGATAACAATTTAATACCTATTAAATTTGTAAAAATTAGATTTTTTGTTATAATTAATATACAATTTAAATAAGTTACTATTTCCTTTAGCTATTATTTTAATTGTGCATAGTTTATTCTTCATACATGGCACATCGTTGTCATTATTTTTAAATAATACCTTCGTAGCTATAGTTAAAAATATATATTATCTTTTATCATTTACCTACAATTACTTTCTAATGATACAATTAGTACATTAAAAACTTAGATAATTAGTGATATAATTGAAGATATATTGAGTAATTTATTACGTCAAAAATTAATTTGGAATAATAATGTAGGTAAACAGTTAGACATTAAGTTAAATATCAAATGATATATTAAATAATATATAAATAAGATATATAGTTATAAGAGAAGAAAATTAATAAATAAGTTAATATATTAGTTATTCAATTAGTTAATAAGTGAGTTAATAAGTGATTTAATAAATAAGTTAATTAATTGGTTATTGAATATTAAATATAATACAGATAAGTTAAATATGATAATTCAATAGTTTGGAGTATTTTTAAAAGCTTATATAATAAGATGAATCATCTGATATAATATATAAAAATATATGATTTAAAAATGAGATCATAAGTGATATTTCTAGCAATATATTGAATATGCTCATAAGTGATATAGTATTCATGATAATAAATGAATAACGATTGTTACAAATGGTGAATGCATATATTAATAAATAAATATATATATATATATATATATATATATATATATATATATATATTAATATATATATATATATATATTAATATATATATATATATATATATATATATATATATATATTAATATATATATATATATATATATATATATTATTATGAGTTAATTTTATCTTGGTACAATCTCATTTTATTGAATTAAGTTAATATCATATTTAAACCGATAAAAAAATTAATTTTATATATTAAATATATTACATACTTATATTAATTTTTAAAACCCCAAATATAATGTTATTGTATTATTATTTTTCATATATGTACGTACGTGAGTGAAATACTATTTCTTGTATTGGAAATACTTTCAGCATCTAGAAATAATTTATTTTATTATATGTATTGGAATAATTAGACCATATATAAGTTAGTAATCTATTGATCAATTTTGATCAATTACAATTGACATTTATTCGGATATTTAATACATATACATATACAAGTATTACTTATAAAATATATAAGTATTGGTTTTTATTTTTTAACTTTAGTATTAATACATATTAAAATATATTTCATATCACTATAATTATGAATCATAACTGATGATGTACTTTTATTTAACTATTAAATTTATTAAATAATTTAAGTGTAATTCAAAAATCATAGAATATGGGTAATTCAAATAAGTTATCAACATAAAATTACAAGATATGTGTGGAAATTTTGTGATATATTCAATTTATAAAAAATATATAATTTACATATCAATATAGAATGAAAGGCATGCATTTACATACACATTTTTTTTCGATGAAACGTTAATTTACTCTTTTAATACAAATATATACAAAATATATATTTTTTTAAATATTTATCATAAATATTAGAACCCATGTAATTAAATCATTTAAATATTATAAATATATATAAACTTTTTTATTTTATATGAGATTTAATATTAATACATAAACAATAAATGTTATATAAATAGAAATAGCCATACTTAAACATTATTTACTCTGTTATTGAATACATATCTATAATATTATAAATATCCGAATATATCGGTATATGTATTATGATACGTAATTATGATATGTAAACGTCCTACTTATTATTAATTAATACGATTAACCTGCTAAATATGCATTCATTTCAGAATTACAAATAAGATAATGTTTAGCTTTACAAATGAAATAATTCCATCTACCTATATAATTTAGGTTATTAATGGTATAAGAATTAAACTATGAAATAATATAAATGTATAGTATAGTGAATATTTATTGGCAAAATTATATATATTATATAAATAATAAATATACACTAAAAAATGAAATACTACTGTTATTAGTTTTAATATTGATAGTCATTTAATGAAAGACTAAATGAATGAATGGCTAGTATATTGAATAATACATTATCTGACAAAAATACATGAAATGATAATGAGACAATGAAAATACAATAAATACAATATATAATTAGTATAAGTAATATGTGCTAGTGATAACGTCCAAGTAACAAGTGATTTGCTCATATTCTTACACCAATTACATACTAACTGTCGATAAAAAGATCGACAATTTATATGTTGGTTTATATATGAGAATTTAACATAGGCTTAATTATTTCCCGAATCTTATCTTGCGTTTGGTACAATTAGTCAAAATCTGTACAAAATATGAAAGAATAATACAAATAAATATATAGCATGTTAATGATTATGATTATTATGAAGTATATTAATATTAATTATATACGAATGATTTCTCTAATATTAAATACAAAGTGTGTATTTAAAAACAATAAATGTGCTAGAATCAGCTACTGTATAAGATACGATGTTACAGCTCTTTACAACTCAATACAAATAATAATATAATTTATATTTAAATTATTTAGAAACTTACATATTCGTAGAAGATTAAAGTTTAACTTAAATATCTTAATTTTCCTTTTTACAAATTTAGAAAAATATATACGAAATACTAGAAAATCATTAAATAAAATGTATATTTATATTACGAATTTATGTTTAAAATATAATGTATATACAACATCAATAATAATTAATTAATATATATTTGTATTATTCTAAATTTTGAATTAATAACTATTATTTAATAATAATCATTTTTACATACGTTTATTTTTAATTTATTATTGGTATATTATATTATTTATTATACAACAATAGAATACAAATTAACTGTATATTTATTAATATATAATTAATATATTTATTAATTTTCGAGATAATCCGAGACGTTGATTCTTTCGTGGGCAAGACGATTCGAAACGTTAATATAATATTCGCATTTCAAAAGGTCTATAAAGTTATAAAAAAAATAAAATAATATAACTAAACTACACAATATTAGCATTTTATTTCAAATGATAAACGTTTTAATATTTAAAGACACACTTGAATATAATAATATAATATAGTCGAGTTATATAATAAGGTGCATAGTACAAGGAATATAATAAAGTATTTTCGTAAATTGTTTACTCTTTTTACGTCTAATTTTTTATTGAAATTAACTTACAAAATTAAATTAAGATACAATAACTTAATTATACAGGGTACCAAATTATTAAATGATTTAGAACTAAAAATTAAAAAATATTCATAACTTTTTATCTATCCTTATATTTATTATTTATACTTTTATCATTAATTTTTATTTTTCAATGAAATATTATCTACTTATTTGTTTTTATATATATACATTATATTTTCACATACGCAAAGAAAACGAAGTCCATGATGAGATGAAACCCTGCTCATCGTAAGAGTATAAGTATATTGGTAAACCACAAGACTGCTATCTCCTCATAGAATTTTTTTTAATTATGCGGGTGTGTGATATTTTTATTTTTATTTTATTTGTATTACTTACCTTTTATATTTGTTGACTTTTTGTTATAGGAGTCAAGCTCGATAAGAGTATACAATATGGTATTACTATGATATGACCATTATTGTGGCTATATTTTTATTATTCTTACATTTAAATTGTTGATTATATTCAATAAATCATAATAATAACAATAATAATAATTATATTGCTTTACAAATTATATTAACCATGTAAAAATAATTCCCCTTTTCCTTCAACTAAATTATTATTCCTGTAAATACAACCTTTTCTCATAATTATCTATAATAATAATTTTAAAAAATTGAAATGTGGTGACTTATATGAAATATATATTTTAAAAATACTTTAATTCATACTATTTCAATATATTTATTATATATATATATATATATATAATTACAAATATTTACATAAATATATGTATATTATATAATAGAAAACCTCATTTGTAGGATTTTTATATTTCAATAAATAGCATTTTCCAAAACATATTTTTTCTTAAAAATTATTTAAAATATGTACATATTATTATTTAAATATATATATATATATATATATATATATATATTATAAATAGTATATATGAAATATTCGAAATAATGCTATTCCTCGAAGTTACCAACTTAAATAAAATCCATTTCAACCAAAAATTAATCTATTATAAATAATCACATTATAGTTTTGCCATATAATAATATCAACTAATTTTTTTCACAGTTATTATAAATAAAGTTTTAAATTACTTTATAAATACATAAATATTGTTTTTCTTGTAAAGTTGAAATATCAATAAATAAAAATTTTAAATTCTTCAGCCGTATACAAATATAAATATACTATTAATGTATGTGCTTACAAAAAACACGATATAAAATAATGTATAAAATATGACAAAAATTACTAACAATTTATTTAAAATTTGAAAAATGTAATATTACAGTTTAATATAAGCAATTTTGAATTGTAAACTATGTTATTACTAAATAAAAATGTTTGTATTCTTTATGTAACTATAGTTATATATATATATATATATATATATATATATATATGTGTGTGTATGCGTATGTATGTGTGTATGTAGGTATGTGTATGTGTGTGTATGTGTGTGTGTGTGTGTATGTATATTCATATTAATTAGAATTCTAATTCATTTGATCAATATAACGTATATTATGGTATTGGAATATTAAATAATATAAGAGTAATTATGAATATTTTAACTAACTTTTTTTGTTAATACATTTTTTATTGTTTAAATCTATTTCACAAGATTCACACATTGGTACAAAGTTAGTAACTGTTAATATTAATATTAATTAATTATTTATCATTACGATAATCTAATATTATTATACTATGTTTTATAATATATTTTATTATAATAATATTATATTGTTATTTTATATCATATATATCAATTGTCAGTTTATTAAACATATAAAATTATTGTTTACAAAAGAATGTATACATAATATCATAAATGTCATAAATGTAATGGTATACCATATACTATATATATATATATATATATATATATATATATATATATATATATATATATATATATATATTATAAACAATATATTCATCTATATGGTATTATTTCATATTCATGGAATCTGACCAAATTTTCTAGGATTGATAATGATAATGATATATTAATCTAGAATAGCTTATTATTTATCTTCACAAATTATCATTCATCAAACAACTGTAAAAATATAACTATTAAATATACCACAATATATAACGATATCATTAACATTACCGATAACGACCTCAATAACAGCAATGATCAACTTATAATTACCGGTAAAAACAATAGTATTAGCAATACTAATAATAATCAACTATTTAGACAACATGTTTGAACTCGACTATTAATAATATTAAATGTACGACTTTTTACATTAAAATAACCTTCTCTAAAGCTCTTAAAAATAAAATTACTAATTCCCTTCCTAAACAAGTTGATACTAATTAACAAACATTCTGAAATATTAGACTTGAGGACCAATACTACCATAGCACTATAGCACTACTCATTATATTAAATCATTTCTAAAATACATAGAGATTTATTTTCAATATATTGATTGTATAAAATATATAAAACAAATAACCGTTGTCACATTCAAAACTACTTTTATTATATATAGCTTACTTAACTCTAGGCATACATTGAAAAACTCAGTTCATTTAAACTGCTCATACATAAATCATAATTACAAGATGATCATAAATTTGGTAGAATTCTTTATCATGGAATACATAATAATAAGAGTATTAAAAACTTTAAAGTGTTACTTTAAATTTCCGCATTAATCACTTTACCCTAAATTGCACACTAATATTTAGTAAAACAATTCTTAAACTAAAGAATATAACTTATTAACAATTGAACTCTATAAACTATACTATCCTAAAAACTGACAACCAAATTATACAGCAAACAGACGATACCCAACTTCAGTAAAAAAAAAAGTTATTAATTTACATGTATATAAAACCTATTAAAACAAGTATTAACCATAAAACTTATTTTCAAATAAATTAAAAAAAATTAAAGAAAAACAATGATAAAATATTAAAAATAAATGGATCGCGAGATTATTGTTTTTAGAAATTAATGATTACATTATCAACATAAATTAAAACACTTTAAAAATATCTTCTTTATAAATAAACTTTACATCGATAACTCGATGTAAAGTTCGTCGATAACTTTTCATCATTATTTTAATACTAAGATAAATAACTTACGAATTAAAATATTAGTAAATTATAAAAACCTAGTATGACAATGATTAATACTATAGCACTTACTGACTTTATCTCACCTACTATTACTGTTACAATATTGTTTAACATTCTTAAAAATATAAAACATTTTATTTGCCCCATGATAAGACAACTACTGAACAAATAAATAACTGAAAATAATTCCCTTATATTTCAAACACGCATCCATACAACCCTGAATTAAAAAACTGAACATTGATAATAATATGTTATCAAACTATCGACCAAAGTCGCAACACAAAAATACTTGAAAAAATGCTTTATAGGAACTTTTATAGCCACTTACTTATAAATAACTTACTTGATAAATATTAATCTGGATATATCCAGATTGATACCGGTATAACGACAACGATAAGGTACCGAAACAGCACTTGTACATGTATTCATTAACTTACTAACTTAAAATGATAACAAAATACATACTCAATTATACTACTAAATTTATCTTTTGCTTTTGACACAATTGACCATGGCAATAATAAACCAACTGTAACTACTGAAGATTTTTGATAGCGCAATACTTTTACTAAATGACTACTTACATGGCAGAACATTCGAATTTTTATACATAACTGTTGAAAAAAAATTGAATTTTGGAATCCTGCAATGAATTCTATATAGATTGTTATAATATAATATATATTCATCCTGTAGCAAATATTTTTAAGAAGTACTTTCATAAATATATCAATTATATACTGATGACATTTTAATATACGCTCCTTCTACTATATATACTGAAACAACTAACTTCCTTACTGTATTATACAACTGGATAATAATCAATTATCTACATATAAATGAAACTAAAACAACACTAATTAATGTTTGACATAAACTTGACAGAATTATAAAATCAGCAACAAACCAATTTTTTAAACTTAAGAAATACGACAGAAATTCAATTACTAACTTAACGAATATATTATCAATATTATCAATGTTCACACGTATTAAAATACGACTACAGAATATATAAGACAATTAATTCAAACTCACTCACTTGTTTATTCGACTTACTTAATATTAAATCCAATACATCTCCTTGTGTACTAATAAGTATTATTAATAATACCACGGTACCATGAAAGGATAGGGATATCACTCATGTTGCTATTCTGACCCATTATTATGAAACTAACTTCTAAACAAAATAAGCTTAAATAAACATTCTGAATTTTTAAATGTTAAAATTATTATATATTAATTTGTATCCTATCAATATTTGATAACCTCTTGTTTTATTTTTATTACACATTTTCTTATATTCACAAATATATTAGATAACATCATATAGCTGATCAAACTCCCAGTCATATTTTTCGTATAATAAATTAATAATAATAATAATACATATCATTTATTTATATACTCATCTGAAAACATTCATTCAATACCAGAAACTTATCATAAATTTGATTAGACATAAGTTTAAAGTTGAAATTATAATTTTTAGAGTAAGGTGAATTTACCATTTCTATATAGTCTTCTCTAATAATGTAATACGTCATGTAAGAACTAACTCAATGTTTAAAAGTCTACGTTTTAGTTATTTTGTCAACATAATAGTTTTCTAAAACTTATTCGACTAAACTAATGTTTATTTCACAATGGTTAATAATAGAAATTATTGATACACAGCTATATCAGTATACAATACTAACCATACACACACAAATATACACACCCCCACACATACACGCGCACACAAGCACACGCACATACACACACATGCACACACATACACACGCACACGCGCACGCACACACACACACACACACGCACACACACATACACACACACACACATAAATATATATATATATATATCAAATATATATATATATATTTATATATATATATATATATATATATATATATATATATTAATATATATAACTATAAACTAACATTTATTTTCAATTAACAACCTGTATACATTATGTTTATTACAATAGCTTCCTATATAACAATGAAGCACACATCTAATAGCATTTTCTCCATCTATATGTATATTTTATTATTTGTAAATACTAAATATCAATTTGAAAAGTGTGTCTGTATAATATAGTATATATTTACTATAATATTTATTAAAATAATCAAATATATTAATAATTATGGTTACATATTGTATTATTATAAACTTGAATACTTGGATTGACATTCTGACTTAGAATATTCAAATACACTCACTTTATTTTGAGCGCAATATCTTTTTACGTATAACTAAAAACACATATATATATACATATATATATATATATATATATATATATATATATATATATATATATATATATATATATATATATATATATATATATATATATATATATATATATATATATATATATATATATATATATATATATATATATATATATATATATATATATATATATATATATATATATATATATATATATATATATATATATATATACATATATATATATATATATATATATAAATATTCTATATACATATACGATTCAAAAACCTTATTTGATATAAATCGTTGAAAATCTAAATTATATTGTATTACATCATAATTTACTTCTAGAATAACATAACAGTCTGCTATGCATGTAGTAAACTCTGCATCCATTACATCATCAAAACAGTATTTGCCTCGAAAAGTATTTTTTGAAAATAATCGGCTTTCATACTTTATTGTATTCTGGCATTTTACACAGATGCTAATAAATGAAAATTAAATAAATTAGCAAAAATAACTGAAGTTAAATCATACATATCTAATCATATATAAAATATGTATTTATAGTTATAAAATAGTATTATACTTTAAATATATATATTAATTTATAATAATCAATAATAATGGTATCGTTAATAATAATGTGTAAATTAAAATAGTAAATATATTTTAATTCATTCAGAATATTCTATAACATTTTTATATACATTTTTATATATAGTTATCATAACATGTATGTCTATTTTTTATTATTTAGTTGATTTACGTTCTTAGATAATTTAAATGTTATATGTATACATTACTCTATCTGTATTTAAGTTTCAGTTATATGAAATCTCTATTGATTAATTATATAATTCATATTCAGATGTGGGTAAACCCACATACAAGATATTGAAGCTATTTGATATAGTATCAATTTGTTGATGTTGATATCTCTTTGCACTATTTAAAATAAACATATATAAAAAGAGTTATAAAAAAAAGTTATTAAAATACCTAAATGGAAGAAATAGGAAAAATTAAATACATTTTTAAAAAAGAGTATTATTTGTTAAACCATATTGCCTTGCCGAGGTCATTTTAAATATAAAATAACAGGTATTGTAGTTTACTAGATGATTATATTTAAAAATAGTATTATTTTTAAATAAAATATTAGAACTTAATTACAATTATCATTTATAATTTATCCTAATCATTCTTTTTTGGAGAATATACATATTATAAGTATTAATTTTGCTAATATACAAATATAGGAAATAGAAAGGATTTTAAAATATATATTAAATCTTTTTTATTTAGGAAATTAGATTCATTATTATAAAAATTACCATAATAAATGCACAATAGTTACATATATTATTTTTTATATTATATTTTACTCATATTATTATTATGATTTAACATAGAATTATGTTATTTCTAGATACATTATTAATATATTAGCAATAGATGTAATGGTTATTATCATGTAATTATATTTGTCTTAATACTAATTAAAATTAATCTGTTATATATAATCCATTTATTCATATTAACTCATTTATTTTAATTTATAAATTCAAATCTTAATAACATGATAAATCTTCAAAAAATGTATTTATATTGTCGCAATATATTTTTATAATTGATATGTATATATATGTGTGTGTGTGTATGTGTGTGTGTGTTTGTAGGTGTTATAATAAATACATTACTGAATATTTTTATAAATATATCTAATTACCCAGTTAAGTGTAATGTTTCGTATTGTAATAATATACAGTTTTGAGTATGTTTAGTATTTAGAGGATAATTGTTAAAAGCTATTTGAATCAATTAAAATAGCTGCACATATATTTGTATCAATAAAATAATCAATAATATAAGTGTTTATATTAAAATAACATATGTTTCTCTTAAGAATTTTGTAACCATGAATTGTGAAAAAATTAAAATAATATTTTAAGATGAAAAAATTTATATTATTTTATATGATAAGAAAATATATTATAAATGTTTATAAATTGTTAGAAATATACTGATTTTATAATATAGATTTATGAGATATTTTATTTTAATAATAATTCAGATAAAATATATTTATTCATTAAATTGAATATTACAAATTTCACTTTATTTGATTGATTTAAATAAAAATAAAATGATGTAATTTTTATTTTATTTATCAATATATGGATCTAAATTATCACCATATATCTAAACTAATTATTACATTTATTACATAAATCAATAGATAATAAATATGTCACATTTGGCTTTTAAAAACTGTTAGGAAATAACATCGATTTAGTTTTAATATATTAATTAATATATTCCAAGAATCTCAAAATAAGAATAGGTATGTAATAACTAATATTATTTTATTTGATTTGACATCATAAAATTTTTCATTTTTAGATTTTAAAAAGTTATTTTTTGTATACAATTTGTTTATGTCATGTTATGTTCATTTCAATGCATAGGCATTAATTTTGTTTACATTTTTTATTTATAAATATTTGGAAAAATTTATTTTGTAATAAATGAACATAACTTGACTTCACTACATTCTCATATTTTTTATTTGTTCATTAATCCCAATCATTTTCTATTAAACTTTAAAATAAATTAGACATTATCTTTTCAATTATTAAAGAATATCTTATTAATATTTATATAATTAATATTTGACATTATAATTCGTTTGTTTAGAATATATTCTAATTTAACAAGTTACTGTTTAATAAAATAGGAATTTGATCAAATATGACTGAAATAATAATTCCAGATCTCATAATTAACTTGGTTTATAATTTGTTAAAGAAATTATTGTAATTGTAAGGGAGTTTATATTTGAACCAAATTTAGTAGATCTATTAATATGTGGATATAGCCGAAATGATTATGCATGTAACAACATATACTGTATTATGCATATATGGAGGTTTAAGGTCAATTTTGAAATTTAAAAAAATTATCTTCTTTTATATGAAGATAAATTATTTAATATTTAAAAAAATTATCTTCTTTTATATGAAAATATATTATTTAATATCAAATTTGAAAATGAATCATTACCTCAAAATGGAAATAAATTATATAAATTATTTATTCCATTATAAATGTAATATTATATCAAATTATCAATTAAGTTAGGCCTAGGATAAAGCTTAAAATAATAACAATAATTGTAGATACTTTAATATATTATATAAATGAAAAAAGCATAACCATTATTTATCAATTATCTATAGATATATTTATAGTTCAATATTTATAAATTACTAGATCAACATTTATGAATAGTCTAAACAATAATATGATATACTACTCGTTATTTATATAAGTGATCATAAATAGATGAAGATCAATATCTAAATGATTTGTAAACTACACTATCGAATCTATACCCTAGTACATAGTATATATAAAAAAGCTAATGATGGTTATATTTAATATATAACCATCCTTCGCATAAAACTATATATTGCGAAAATATCCATAACAAAATCAACATTGTATTCGTTTTATATAATTTTAAATTAATAAATAATAAATATAATATAATTATGAATTAGAAAAATAAAATATTATTTTATTTTTGAAACATTGCATAATTTTAATTATAATTTATAAAAGTATTATTAAATGCTTATAGTTATTATATATTATATTTAATGAAGGTATACTTAAGTATGTAATAAATCAGCATAGATATTTAATAAATATAAATATATACACACTGAAAAACATATACGTAACCCAGTTAATAATTATAAGATGTGTAACCTATAAGTTATATGTAAAAATTAGTAAATAAGAAAGTTATATAACTTCTTAGAATGAACATGATAGTGTGTGTAATGTCTTGTATTTGAATCTATCAACTAATTCGTTTATGATAGTTTATTAATGTTAGATTTTAAATGGTTTACGAGCAAGCATCAAGTAGAAAAAGCATACATAAAGATATATTATGTTTAGGTTTTCTATAATTATATATAATTGATTTATATCGATGATATTATACTCATTTAAAATATATATAATTTTATTATTTTTAAATATTTACTAAAACTAATTATTCTGATATAGTAAATAAAATATATATTGATAACTAGCTTATCGAAAATTAATACATAATATGAGTAATTATCGAGTTTTTATTATAAATTCATAATGTTAATGTTAATAGTGTTAATGTGTTAATCATAATGTTAATAGCAGTTTTAAATTGTATTATAAATCTCATAAATATTTTATATACTATAATAATAAAATATGGTTTACTATTTTCATTCGAGATATAACTTGATCCAAATTGATTTAACATATATCCTCATTGCATGAATACGATTATGTTAGGATATATTAGATAATATAGGTTAACGTACATACTATTAGGTTAAGGTAAATACTATTAGGTTAGGATAAATAATATTAGGTTAGGGTACATAAGATTAGGTTAGGATACATAATATTTGGTTAGGATATATTAGATTAGGTTAGGGTACATAATATTAGGTTAATATTCATAAGATTAGATTAGGATACATATTATTAAATTAGTCAATAATATCATCATACATATGTACCGTTTATAGAAATCAGTTTTAACATTTAAAAAAATTATTTTCAAATAGATTAATCTTTTTTTTACAAATTTAACATTATTAACGATTCTCAATATAGTTTCATCGATCGTTCATATTTTTTTATTATGGCTTTATATCAAACGAATATATTCCAATAATTGCAAAATCGTCAAATTGATTAATAATTATAATTGAATTATTAACGAAAATTTTAAATCAATTTTAATAATATCTAAATTTTGATAGTTCCAATATAGTTATTTATTTTTAAATGTATATTACAGTAAATAAATTCAAATATACATTAAAAGTTTGTTTACCAATCGGCAAGTTTTCAGTAGTCAATATCCATTGTAGTAAATTTCTAAAATAAAAAATATAAGTTATCGATTGAATTACTATATATAGTAATTATATTAATAATGAAGATAAGTATACTTATCTTCATTATTAATATAATTACATATATAGTAGAATTATAAAAGTAAATTAATATGGTATAACTCTGATATATATATATTCATGTCGCACTTTTATATTTAATATTCATTAATGATATGTTTTTTTATTTTCCGAAAATTGTTAGTTTATGGAAATTTGCTGATGATAATACAAATTGCAATGTAAAAGATAAATCATTAGTTCAGTTCAAATATAATAAAACATAATAAGCCTATAATAATATATTCTTGTGGAGTAATTTGAATAAATTAATAAACTATTTAGACAAAATAATATGTATTTCATTTAATAATAATGTTAATCTTGAAAATGTATAATTAATATCGTTAACAGTCAATATTTAAAACAAGTCATGCGTACCACATATTTTGGGGCGATTATTTATATTATTATAATCTGGAAAAACCATATACCTCATGCTAAAAATAAATTATTAAACATTGTATGGAATATAAAAAATATATCATATTTAATAATATAATATCATAAATTAACATTTTTCAGCTACTTATATTTTTTGTTCTTTAAAATATCCAATTTGTTTTAATTAGTTCAAATTTAGAGATATTATAATTCGACTTTTTATATTTTTATTCCATCATTCGATCTATATTTTCCCACGTAACTATATTTTATAGATTTTAGATTTTCTGATTTGTATATAAAAAAAATTATAATAATCATACTTAATTCAAAATATTATTTTTAAATTATATCTATATATATAATAGTAATAATAGTAATAATTGTATAACTGTGTAATATTGTTAACTGTTTTATTTTTAAATATAGTAATTTTCGCAGGAAATTATATTGTCATATTTATAATATTAATAATAATTGTCTTCTATAAGTAAATAATTGAAAAATAAAACATATATTTTTTTTAAATAATTTAAAAATACAAATTAAACAAAATTATAAAAAATGCAATACAAATAATGTTTAACAAGATTTAAATATAACTAAAAGTTAAAATTAATAATTTTTAAAATTATTATTTGCTATAATTAATTCCTTATTTTTCACAATATTTTGAGTTATAGACTCTATTATATGACTTTAAGAATGTACTAAGGCCTATTAAATAGTGTATCTTTTGTTTGAAATAGCTCAGTTTAAGACAACAACAAATGTAAAATAAAAAAGTATTTTATTATATTTGGAATCATTAGTAATTGAAATGTATTTAAAATGGAGGCATTTTTCATCAAAGCAGATAGTAGAAATCTACCAAAATTAGATTTTTAGGATATATTCGAATATGCCATTAGAAATGCAGCTATATTAAAAACGGAATGTAGGTACTGGATGATAGCTATGTTACTATATATAGAAATAAAGTAGTATACAATTTTAAAAAAATGTGTATATTAATCTTTATTATTTTATCAAATAATATATCCCGAATATATATATATAAACATATTATATTTTATATATTATGTATGTTGAACAATGTTCAATGAACACTATATTCAATTTACTATACTTGATGTACTAAATTATTTATATAATATTACTTTATAATAATATATAAACATATATTATAAGTAAATATTGTTTCAAAATAAAGCAAATAATATCATATGGCATTCTTACATAACTAAAATAATATAATTAATACAATATTAATTTAATATTTTATAAATCATAAATAAATTATAATATGATTTTAATATTTGTAAAATTATATTATGTTCGCTAAATATTAAATAATAATTAAAATATGATTCATTTTGTATATTTGATTAAATTTGAATATCCTCAAATTATACGGAGAAGATGCGATAGGAAAAGTACATGTTCATTTTGAACGAAATAAGTGTACGGTTCGCGCTTCTATTGTTACAGAACACCGGATCAATGATAACTGATATGAAGTTAGTTATAATATAATTATAATGATCAGTATAAAATATGTCAAAATATATATAGTCATCTTATAAAATTGAAAATATTATAGAAAATTATGATTGTTTTTTAGTTTTATTATATATCCTATTGTTCTCCATTATGTATCTCTTAGCTAGTCCTCGTACTTGAAAGCCCTCCGGCGAATCGTATAGAAAAAGCTAAATGTATAAGTTGCGTCGCCAGTGCAGGAACATGTAAGCACGTAATAGGATTTCTGTTCTGGATGAACCGGCGAAATAACGAAAAATATGTAACGGAGTTAACATGTTACTGGAAAAAGATTTCTATTTGTTATCGTAATCGTATTCATACACGAGTCAAATTCTCTCACAAATTAATATAAATAAGCTCTGCGGTTGAAAAGAACAGGTCAAGAAAAATTGCAATCGCTGGCTCTATGATAAAACTTAATGCGATAACAAATTGCCGCGAAAGAAAATTAATAAAATAAAAGATTTAATGTTCAATTCTATCAAACTAGATACTGTGCCATGTAAGTTTGTTACTTTTGAATACATTCTTTATTGATTTTTTATATATATTTTTAATATAAAAGTTCATTAGCAAGCTATTTAAAAAAAGATGAGTACATAAATATGAAAATATACAACTTAATAGCAGAATATATCAACGTATGTATATATGAGTTTATAAATTGATATGTATGTATATATATTGTCAATAAATAGGACGACGAATCATCGATGAGTTTTTCAGTATTCAATGAAGCTAAAATTAAATCGGAACTTTGCTTAAATATTGAGCTACATACACGTAATAAAAGTAAAGATCCACTTTAATATGTCACCAAGTACGCTACGGTCGTATAACCGGATCAACATGTCATGCTGCAACTAATTGTCAAACTGATGGTAGCCTGGTACAGATGAAATTAGGTTAGTTATTTAATAAATAAAGAAATTACTACTATTATTATAAATCAAATATAATAAATATTATTTAATGGTGCCAGATATCCTCTAAAGACCAGCCCAGTTTTGTGTGGTAAAAAACTATGTGAGGAATCTTCCTTGGGAAAGATTGTCAACTAGGGCATTTCTCAAAAAAAAGTACCCCTGGTATTCTTAGGTACCCTCCTAATATCATAGGTATATATGTTGGCTATTAAATACAACAAAAATTATCTAGAATTATTATCTTCTTAGGAAGTCAGTCTTTTATAGACCCACCTAAAGTACTTTTTATGTGACTTTCCAATTTGCATAGCAACCAGCATTTTTTATCTCTGGAAGATTTAATTATATATATATATATATATATATATATATATATATACTTAAAACGCGAGAATCGGTTGGTAATTAACATTTTGCCTTGTTTGACTATTTATTGACTATTTAAAATATATCATTTACTGAACATTTAAAACTATATTTATATATAATTAAATTATTTAGTTATTAGAAGTACAAATGAAGATGGTAATGGCGTTTATAATGTTAGTGTTGGTAATAATGTTAGTTATCGTGATAATTCTGGTAATGGTGATAATAGTAATGAAGATTATGTTGGTATTAGTGGAGAATATGTAGATAGTGGTGATTATGGCAGATATAGAGATAATGTTGGTGGAGATGATAGCGATGGTGATAATGATTATTGTAGAAATAGTGGATATGTTGGTGGTGATGATGGTAGTGATGATGGTAGTGATGATGGTAGAGAAGGCTATGTTGGTAATGATTATAGTAGTGAGAGTAATGACGACGGTAATGGTGACAGTTTTAAGGCAAAATTTAATATGATTGGGGATGTACTAGATATTAGAATGTTTAAACCTTTACTTCCTCATTAGACTATACTCAACAAAACATTAATCGAGAGATGTCGGAATCAAAATGATACGTTAATAAGTAAATATGAAAGACAGCTAGAAATTGTATGTGAAAGAAATTATAACAAGAATTAGTTGAGTTATGTGCTTACTACTTGGGAATCCATACGACAGAAGTTAGAAAACCTCGATCGATGTCAAATTCAAGATGTATATCTAAATTATTATATTCAATTAAGGATATTATGGAAATTTGTATTTGAGTTAAAATTATATATTTTATATTAATTTGATATATTTGATATATTTGATATATATAGATTGAATTAATGGCTGATACAAAAGAAGTGATGATGATGAGTGATGAAATATTCAATAAAAGAGGATATTAAAAATTAAATCTAGATGTAAATCATATTAAAATACTCATAAATGATAATGACGCTAATGGATTAGTAAGATATTGGGGAATAAGATATTCTTTAATGCTGTCAATGATTTGGCAGAAAGAGGGGTGAAGACAGTTAAAAAAGTATACCATCGAGTTAATAATTATCAACGATTAAACAAGATAATTGTAACTAGTGAACATGAGAGAAGATTACATGGATCAATAGAAATATCTTAAAGTTATTATAATCTGTAAATAAAATGTTATTTATTATTTTTCAATTAATTATTTATTGTGTTTAAACAAACCACTATATATTATATTATTAATAGGAATAATAACAATTTTACCATTTATAAAATAATACAAAATTAATTTAATAATTATATAAATAAATAGATATTATTTAAATATAATGTTATTGTATTGTATTGTACTGTATCAAAATAATAGTATAATTACTATTTAAGCAATATAATTTAATATATTAGATTGTATATATAAACTAATATCATGTCTATAAACTTTAACTAAAGTTTTAACAATTTAATTAAAATAGTATATGCTATATGATATTGAATATATTATAAAATACACATATTATACACTTTTATAATACATTAATTAAATCTTTTTAATTAAAACTATAAATCTATTAATTGTATTGCTACTAAATTGTAGTTAAGACAAAGATAATAACATATTATTGTTTATCATATTTTTTTACTAGGCAAATTATTTATGGGCATTGGCTAGATAAGCTGTGAAACATGCTACAGTGTTTACAAATAATTTTATGAAGGGATTGGCTAGATAGACTGTGAACTGTGCTACATTGTTTACAAATAATTTTATTTTTATAATTTTCATGTCTTTGTGGTTCATACATGGTTGATTATTAAATATAGCTATTGCATTGATATCAATAGAACATCTACTAGTTACCGATGTAAATAGAAAAATATGTGGAAAATGCCTATTTATTTTCAATATACAATTTTTTCATACCATATGGAATAAACTTTAAATAACTAACTATACTAGATACATTAATAGTTAATGTGATATATTACTTAAAATTTATATTTTGAATTTATAACTAGAATTTGAGCATATATGCTATAGTAAAAAAAACTATAGTTTTCCAAAACTTATTTTAAAACCAAAATAAGGGTAAATGTATATTTTGTAGTGTATTATATTTGTTAGACTCTATATATAGAATAATTCGTAAATCGAGTATGATAATATAATTATTAAATATAAAATATATGTATATTCAATATTATAATATATAATTATTAAATTATTTGAATTGTATTTTAAATATGATACTTTATATGAGCGCGAAGTTTAAATAATTTATAAATATTCGTAAAATATATTTTAATTTACATTCCTATATATCCGCATACAATAAGTACACGGTACGTGATTTATATATATATATATATATATATATATATATATATATATACTAGATGCTATAGACTCGGCGTTGCCCGCTATTCCATTCGATATTTTATACAATCTTAATACACGTATATTAAGTTACATATATCGTATTTTTTTAATATGCAAATATACAAAATCTAGCTCAATCATTATAGAATTAGTTTATAAATCACAAAAATATAACTATCCGGTAACAGATGAAACCCGATTAAAACCCTAGATACTATAGACTCGGCGAAGCCCGATATTCGATTGAATATTTTATGCGATTTTAATACATGTATATTATATATTATGCCTCGTATTTTTTTAATATGCAAACATATAAAATCTAGCTCATTTGGACCCAGTGGTGCCTGGTAATCGAAGTCATTTTATCTTATTCCCGGTTATGCCTTGTAATCTTATTTTAGAGATAATTATGAATTATAAACACTATCGTGGAATCTGTTATACCTGGTACGCAATTTTATTTGTTGATTTAGATTGGATATATTATATTAAACCCATAATCAAATTCAAAATTAACTATAATATATAATTATAGTTATCATTGCAACTAAAACTATTTATATTTAACGGTATATTTTGTGGTAGCATTTATGGTTTAATTATAATCGATGTATTAGTTTTCAATATTTCTATTATAAGTAATACTATTTATATTTAACGTTATAGTTTACTGTCGAATGTGTCGTTTTAGTTATAGTTGATATATTTGTTTTAAATATTCTTATAATTACAATATTAATAATTACATTATACGTGTTATTAGCCATACACATTAAAGTATCATAATCATTTATAATAGTTAGCGGTATTGTAATCATTTATAATTATCGGTATGATTAGAACGATATAATTATGGTATATTAATCGTTACATGTTTTATTTTATTGTGAATAATACTATCGGTAGATGGATGGATGGGTGGATGGATGGCTGGATGTATGGCTGGATGTATGGATGGATGTATGGATGGATGGATGGATGGATGGATGGATTGATGGATTTTTCCAACATCCCTTAAATATGGCATTATTACTCCCCTACTAAAAAACAGTAATCTAGATAATAAATTACTAAAAAACTACCGTCCTATTTCCAAACTTCCTTTTCCATCTAAAATATTCGAAAGAGTCATTAATAAACAAATCATTAAATATTTATCAGAAAATGAACTATATCCTATAAATCAAAGTGCATATCTCAAAAATCATAGTACAGAAACTACAATAGTATCTATATTTGATAATATATATAATGCGATAGATAAGGGAAATAAGGTTCAACTTGTGTTATTAGATATGTCAGCATCATTTGATACTATCTCTCATAAGATTTTATTAGATAGATTAGAGGAAATAGGTATAGCTGATAAGGCACTAGACTTACTGAAATCTTATATTACAAATAGAACGTATCGAACATTGATAAATGATATACAATCAGACGAATTCCAACTAAAATATGGAGTTCCTCAAGGTTCCGTACATGGACCATTATTATTTTTAATTTATTTACGTCCATTATCTTTATTAATTTCTAAATTTCCCCAAATTAAATTCAACATATTTGCTGACGATATTATAATTTACCTGATTCTACCACTGAAAAACAATGATGACTCATCTCTCATTAATTGCACTAATAATATACGCAACTGGCTAATCAATAACAATTTACTACTTAATATCGACAAGACACAACTGATTAACATTTCAAAAAATTTAACACAAAATAAATGTCCTATATATTTTATTGATAATTTAATTGTTGAACCTTCTAAGACCGTAAAATGTCTGGATGTTATTATAGACGAACATATGCTTTTAGATAACCACTTACGATTTACTGCTAAAAAAGTATTTTATTATTTTAGTCAGGTCAAAAATATAAGAAAATTAATGTCATATCATAATTTTAAAATGATCTCTCAGTCTTATATTATATCGCATTTAAACAATTGTAATTATATATATTATGGTATAACTAAATCCAAAATAAATTATTTATATCGTATATTAAGAATTATAGTAAGAATGATATATGGTTTTAAGCGAAAAGACCATAATAGTATTACCGAATGTTTAACATCACTAGGATGGCTTGAAATGAGAAATTATTCAGCGTATAGAATACTATGTTTAACTTATACTGCCCTAAACGCTAAACAGCCGCGCTACCTTTATGATATTATTAAACTAAAGAAAAATACCCGCCGATTAAGATCTAGTAATAGTTTGCTACTATCAAATCAAAAATTTAATCTTGATACCTATGGTAAAAGAAGATTTAGTGTTTCAGCGCTAGTTTTATGGAACAACCTTCCTCTACATTTGCGAAGATGTAATTCCATAAAAACATTTAAGAAGGCAGTGAAAAATTATTTACTATGCTTAACATGAGCTCTTGGATTGATCTTGAGCTCTGCATCTGCGCGGATGTTCTATGACTACTCCGATCACATATGTATCTGCCCGAATGTCAGAGTCCTATAACTGATTTGATTTTATCATTTAATTCACTTATGATATTATTTTACTCTCTTTAAAACACAAATGAGAACATAACTATTTGTTATTTTGTGTATAAATAAACTTTTCAATTCAATTCAATTCAATTCAATTCAATTGATGGATGGATGGCTGGATGGATGGATGGATGGATGGATAGATGAATTTATATTTGGATGGATTTATAGATTGATGGATGGATGGATGGATGGATGGATGAATTTATGGATGGATGGAAGGATGGATAGATGGATAGTGTTTCAGCGCCGGTTTTATGGAACAACCTTCCTCTACATTTGTGAAGATGTAATTCCATAAAAACATTTAAGAAGGCAGTGAAAAATTATTTACTATGCTTAACATGAGCTCTTGGATTGATCTTGTGCGGATGTTCTTATGATATTATTTTACTCTCTTTAAAACACAAATGAGAACATATCTATTTATTATTTTGTGTATAAATAAACTTTTCAATTCAATTCAATTCAATGGATAGATGAATATATATTTGGATGGATGTATGGATAGATGGATGAATTTATGGATGGAGGGATGGATGGTTGAATATATATAGCGCAGATGTTTAGCGTATATTACAGTATAAGTTAAACATAGTATTCTATACGCTGAATAATTTCTCATTTCAAACCATCCGATCCATCCATCCATCCATCCATCCACCCATCCATCCATTGAATTGAATTGAATTGAATTGAATTGAATTGATAAGTTTATTTATACACAAAATAACAAATAGTTATGTTCTCATTATGGTTTATTTTGGAGAGTAAAATAATATCATAAGTGAATTAAATATATATATCATATAAATTGTAGAAAATATTTATTAATCAATATTAAATAATATATGGTTTATCTATATAGACACATTTCCTCTATATTTTATTATATACAGCGCTATTTTTTCTCCGACACTTAATATAATTTCATTACTATAATAATAAAAAGTATATAAGAGTTTGATTATTTATATAAATATCACTATTAATTTATAATATGATATTATATTGCAATAGTTATTTTGACATTGAAATAAGTTAATATCCAGATATACTATTAATATATTAGATGTATTTATATTCAAAACAAATATATTGATCTCAAAAACTATATCTATGATTAGAAAAGTACCTGTAATATATTATTCAAGATTACTTATTTGATATTATTGATATTATTATAAATATAAGGGTTTAAAGTTCACTTTTTAAAATATTTAAAACATTATTATTGTATATATTTCCATTAATTTATAAAATATACTATTTAAATTTTCTAATTAAATGGCAAGTTTAAGCTGGAGAAAATACTTATTGAGGTATTTAACATGACATTTATGATCAAATTATGTATTTGTTAAAATAGATTTAATTGAACTCAATTTAATTATTTAATAATTGATTTGATGAATGTCATCGAATCTATTATTGATAATATAGTATTAACTTTATATTTACTTATATATTATCTTTATATGCATTATCAAATATATACAATATTTTATATTCATTTAGTAATTTTAGTATTCTATATATATTCTATATGATATAGTGAATCACATCTAAAAATTATTTTTAATTTCACATATTTCTATTTGACACTCCTATAAATCAGATTATTCGACCGATCGAATATTTACAAAATAACTGTAATATTTCATATAAGTTCATATTACATGTATTGTTATTGTTATTAACCGGTAAATGTTGTAACTTAATAGTCGTGATTTACCGAACAATTTAGATTTTCAGTGAATGGTATTACTGTTAATTTAGATACGCTCTAATATAAGATTTTGAGACCGGCCTGATATAAGTAATACAAATTGATCGACACATGGATAATATTATTATTATAATGTTATTATATTTTGTTATTATAATATAATATATATATATAATATGTGTATAGTATTATAAATATACAGTACTGATGTATATAAATTACTATTTCGCTAGATGACCAAGGTTAATATAAAATATAGTCCTAAAAATGTACGTAAAATTATACTAGATCTACCTAAATTGATAACATCTCCCTTCTTAAAATTAATAATCACTCCAATCTCATTACACGATTATTTATAACCTACACTGTAGGGGTATATATAGGACCTACAGTCTCTAACATAGCTATAAATTCAACTATGAAAACCACATAATCAATAGACATTGTCCCCTAATCATAGATTGTTCAATATTGATCATTATTGATCTCTACAGGAAATTGAATCCTCATTAGAAGAGTAAAACATATATTAACACTAAAAACTAATAAGCTGCTATATATATATGTTATTAAACTCGGTTTTAAAATTAAATCCAATTAAAACATATACATACATATGGATATCATAATCAACATATATAAGGCATACCACATTCATTAACCTAAAGCTACTGGCCTATGAATATCTTTTCCATACACATTACCCATATGCAACCTCACCAAACTTTTAGCATGTATCCTAATTGACAGTAAACTTGCTAATATCTACTAAATATCTCAAAACATCGGCGGTGATATATGATTAAGGGAATCCTAACCTTCGCATGATTTACATGTAATAGATAGGGAAAAAATATGTCTACTAGAATGGTGATAACTTTTTACATTTATAATAAAATTACTATTTTTTGACAGATATCTAGATAATTCCCTATATAAATATTGTTATTTTTATGTTTTAAATAATTAGACAATTAGAAGACCACAATAAATAAGTTTATATATTTATTTTTTAATTTATTTTAAAATCTCTATTTTGTTCACGTTTTTGCATCATGAGTGTATCTAAACAGTTTAATCATAGATTTTAAAGAACATTCTTTTTATAAGAAATATAACATGTACATATTCAGAAAATTGCATGGACATTCATCTAAGTTTTAAAAAGTTATCATTGTTTAAAAAAAAACTAATACAATTATTCTGAGATATAAGCTTCTAAAGTTTTTATATTAATTTATTGTAATTACAAGTTAATAAATAAGATTATTATCAGTTATTATTTATTAAATATATAATAATATAATATAATATATACAAATAAAGTAAATTAGCATATAAGGAGAGTAGATAATAATATATAAAAATAATATAAATGAGTAAATAATAGAAATAATATAAAAAAATTGTTACAAAAATATTACAAATTTGCACTTCCAGCATCATATCTAGATGTAGCTCTTTACTTGACTTATTATGCACATGATTAATGCACTCTTACTTGCTGACCAAGTAAGGATGATCATTCACCTTCGTATGTGCTTTTCTGTCACCATCAGAAAGCATCGTAGAATAACGGAGATCATACTTCTAAAGAGCGTGCCCAAATTAATTCTGCATTATGAACCTATTATTTATATCAAATGATTATACATGATCAAACATATTATATTTATATAAGTATTTACCTCCATACCACCAGAATATCCGCTATAGTTATTACTACATTCAGCTTTGTGTTCCTACTTTCAGTCATTATCAGCATTCTTGTGGGCAACACATTTCTGTAATATATAAAAATATATATTTATTATATATTCACAACATTATTATTATTATAACAAACATGAATTACATGCTCAATATCTCAAAGTTGATTACAAGTATAATACTTTATTACAAAAGCTATGCCATACTTGGACTTGTAACCTCTTTTCATCCATGTACCATCGAACGAGACCATATCTTTTATAGGATTGCATGAGATGGGGTAGTTCACCTTACTCGCTAATACAACTCTAACTGCCTTCTGGCATATAGAGTTAGCTATCCGTATAAAAATTATGTAATTAAATTAAAATTCAATTATTATATTATAATAATTATTATCTCAAGTGCACCCGTTGAAAGGAATTTAGTGATCTTTTGAAAAGATACATGGCTCAATGCCATCAATCCTAAATTACTCAGAAAATATTGCAATCCCTTGCAACGGATACCATTATTATGAGCGCTTTCACTGACTGTACAATGTACATTATACATTATATAGGAATGGAGAATGGTTATAGTCACTGAGTTGTCTATAATAAACAGAAAATCCCAACCTTACAAAATCAGAAGTACATATAGAAACTCAATAATATCACCAGAATTAAATATAAAATATACTCTATATATAATATAATAAGACATATATCCTGCTGGTTGGATAACATAAGTTGTTCTATTAAATCTACTACTCAACATAACCTGTACTATCTTTACAAACTACATATAGAAAAGATTTATGAATAACAACCAAAAATCTAAACAGAATAACATTGTACAGACTTCCTCATATTCAATATAATTGATATCGATATTGATACTGATATTCGGATGTATATATAGATTATTTTAAATAATGAATCTATGTATTTATATTGTACTAAAATAACAAACCCACACTAAATCAAATAAGTATAGTATATAATCTATATAGTATAATTACAACATAAGTATAGTTTATTATATTACTATTTAATGGTTTGTAAAGCAAACATTATAATTATATTATATTAACATGGTATTGTCATGTGCAATTTGGCAAGCTATGCAATTTGGGAAATATCATTGACTGCGAGGTTATTTCAACTTTCAAAAACTACAATATAAATTATAAATAATCTTGAAAGTTAATGAAATTGCTTTATGACAATGTAATAATATACGTATAATTAATTTTGTAATTTTTAAAGGTTAAAATAAGATAGTGGTACTTAAAATATTTTCATTAATACTCAATAAAATAATTTCCAATTTCAAGTATTCATAGTGTCAGTTAGTTGAAAATAGACACGCCCACTGAATGTATCTACTTATTTTTTAATTGGGGAGACAAGTATTTACTTTACTGATCTCGGTCTTGCTAATATGATATACTATATATTTTTTGAATTAAATGTATTTGATAATACTAGTATAATATTAAATAGTAAATTTCCAAAGGAATATATATATTATAAACTATTAAATGCAAAAGTTAGTTAACTAACTCGGCGGTATTAAATATCAAGTATGATAATAAATATCATACATTGTATATATATTTAAATATAATTAACAATCTGTATAAAATGATAAATAATTTACAAAGTTAATTTATTAAATATATGTTTTCTCATATAATCGATATGTAGTGTTACATGTCGAAAATGAAACATGTTGAAAATGTATTATTTAATAAAAAAGAATAAATTTCTTTGACTAAATCGAAACTCATGATAATATACAATATAATTAATAACAATTTAAAAATTATACACATGTAATAATTTGAATTTCAAATTAATCACGCCTATAAATACGCCCAATTTTAAAATAATTAAATCATAATATTTAATATTAATTAAAAAAATATATTGTGATAAATAATGATTAATTACATTATTTGTAATCATTGTAGAATTATAATTTATTTTTATATAATTTTTTAAAGTGTATTACAATGAAAATAGATAAAATCACAGGAAGTGTGCCAAATTGCATAGCTTGCCAAATTGCATACGACAGTATAACATTTAATTTATTTTAATTTATTTTTAAATAGTCCACAAAAAATAAACCTTAACACAAACCCATGGCAAATATAATATATAGTAAAACAAATGAACAATTATATACATATGCAGTTGTAAATAAGTGTAGTGGTTAGTCATGCTTGACTCGTTATTATCATATTGTAGCAGCACAATTCAGTTTAAACTTCTTATATGCAATGATTAGAATCACATTACACCCTAGTGTATTTCATATATCCTACATGCTATGGGTTAATGGCATAGTTTCTTAGCGCAGTTCACACATCCTGGGGGTTAGTGTCTTAGTATTGCTTTCTATTGCATATACTCTATGTTAAACTTATGGTGACAATTGTAATATTTTATTAGTTAAGTATCGATTATTTAATTAGTCATCTATATATACATATATACATAGTAAATGTAGGGATTCACTAAGCTATATAAAATGTAACTACTCATATACAGGTATTCTGAACAGATTTCTATTATCATTTCATATGATATTTCTCTAACATATCTAATAAACTTATAAATGTGTAATTAATTATATAGATATTGTTTAATTCTGTGAATAATCTGGCATTTATAATTAATATTATTCAGTCTATAATGTCAATAAGTTATTGATAATGTTAATTGAATCATTTATATTTATTATATACTTTATTATATACTTTATTTATTATATTTATTATTTATTTTAATTAATATATAATTAATATTTATATATTTATATATTTAAAATATTAATTTTTAATTTTATATTTTCATATAATTGCTGAATCCTTGCTTTCTGAATTCCTTTAGCACCGTTAGTACACTTTTCATAATTTTATCATTGTTGTGTCTATTTTTTATAACTATATTATATTTAAATTTGTATTTCCATTAAAAAAGTAAAATTAAATATGTGGTCAATATAAAGACAGAATTTATATATATTTAGATAGTTGAAAAAACTCCACAGAATTTATGAACAATAATTAATAATTAGCATTTCTGGGGTCCGGTGGCAAACTGGGGTCTACCATTAGCTGCTTTGGCTGATGTTAAGGCTAATCCTGAAAAAATCAGTGGAAAAATGACTTCAGGTTATTATTAAAATATATAATAAGATGTAATATTAATATAATATTAACAAAATAGGCTTTTTGACCAGTATATAATTATTTATAAAATATATTTCTATAATAATAATGGTAAATAATATTGATAAATGTTTGTATATATTAGAAGCCTACTTTTATCCAGGTATACTAGCATGTATTAATGCTAAATATTTATATCCAGGGTATACTATAATTTATTAACGCTAAATATTTGTATCCATGTTATATTAGAATTTATTAATGCTAATATTTGTATCCAGGCTATACAAACATTTATTTACTTGACTTTTACATTTCAGATTTTATTTGATCTTTTAAAACTTACTAATCTACAGCTCTATCGATATATTCTGCTCTATTCATGAGATTTGCATGGAAGGTTCAGCCACGGAACATGTTATTATTTGCATGTCATGCAGTAAATGAAGGAATGCAGATTACACAAATTTCAAGATTTATTGATTATTAGTTAGTAAATGTTTGCATTAAACTATATTAAAACTGATATTAAAACACAATTAAAATAATAGGGTTGGATTCATATGAATATCATATTTCAATTTAGCTTTAAAATAAAAACATTTCTATAGTACTATATACTATTTATATTAATATAAGCATGTATTATCTATATGTAATAAGTTGATACAGTTTATAGAGCATTGAATATAAATAAATATAAAATTGTTTTTTTAATATAATGAATAATAATTTTTTATTAATATTGATTTTTTCATTATTATGTGTAAGAATATCAAGTAGTTAAATATGTCTATAAATGTTGATTTATCACCAAATTTCAAATCAAATAATTTTATCGAGATTTTATGAAAATCCACAAATTCTATATTTATTTTGTTATAACTTTTACATTTAAGAGTTATTTAACTTATAAAATAATTATTTCTTAATTTTGTATACAGAGATATTATATTATATTATATTATAATATATTGATATTATATATTATAATATTATACTAAATATAAATAGCACATATAACTATAAAATGTTATCTAGTGTTATATATTCATATAAAAATAATAATTGTAATTAAATTGAAATTATATTAATGCATCTATTATATTAATCAAAGATGAATCAACATTTGTTATCTATTTATACTATCAGATTATAGCATAAGATGTATTTGTTAATTATTTAATTTCAGTATAATTGAGTAATGGATAACTATATTTTTACATTTAGTTTCTATTTATCTAAATACGCCCGCCTAACCTATTCTAAGCGCTATTATATACGTCGCTGATATCATACTCCAGATGGAAATTAACGGTTTTATTTAGCATGCGTTCATTACTCGAAAATTTATCGGCGATTACTCTCAACCCGGTGAATATTATTAAGATCCGAATACGGATTAGGAATCCTCGTCCCTAAATCTATAAGCGATTCGCGATTATCGATATATAAAAAAAAGTATAAAAACACCCGCGAACATGTATAATTTTCGATCTAGGCGAATTAATCTAGCTAATCGAGATGACTCATTTAACGAATCGAATATATAATATAAATACGTACGTATCTCGATATACGCATATACGTATATACCATATATAGTTGGTATATATGTATATCTATATATTTATATATATATTTATACTTATATATATATATATATATAAGTATAAATATGTATATATAAATATATAGATATATATATATACATATATATATATACATATACATATGTATACATATTTATATATTATATATTTATAATATACTATCGTATATTAGATACATATTTATTATATATAAGTATAAATATAATATATTATAACTATATAGATATTAATAATATAGAATCATACATTATATATTGTATATAGCTTATATTTTATATATAGCTTTATATTATTTAAATTGGTAAATTTAACTATATATATACATATTTATATAGTTATAATATATATATCAAGTATTTATATAATATACTATCGTATATTATATAAATATTTATTATATATTTAAGTTGTAGATTAATATATATAAGTATATATATTATATATACTAATAGTATTGTGTTGTATAGTATATATTGTATATAGCTTATATTTTATATATAGCTTTACATAGCTTTATATAATTATATTATTAGATTCGAAATTACAACACATGTTTTAAAATATGTACAGGATTTAATGAACACTTTGGTTTCTCGGCGATTAAAGTCGACTCGAATGAGAATAATAAAAATGAATAACGTATTTGGAATCCATACCCTAAAATCTATAAGATGGCTATTTTCATAATCTATAAAAAGAATATTTGTATTTCCTCAAAAAAGTTCAGATACTTGACCGTCAATTTTAAAAATGTCTCCTCTCAGCTCATGCGCTCGATTTCTCTAGAAATCGAGCGCAAATTTAATATTTAATACTAATCTTAGAAATTTGAACCTAGCGATAGATAATTGATATAGCTACAAATCCTTTATATATATTTATATTCGATAAATCAATTTTATGTAGTAAAGTTGAAAAACACTTTTTTCGATTTGACATTTTTGGAGACGAATTTCGGATATTAATTTACTTATTTTTGAAAATATCTAAATCCTACCTCTTAGAGTTCGCCCGTATCTTACTTTAAATATATCGATTTCGATATTTCTTAAAATAAGTTTCGAGCTAATCGACGTTATATTTTTAGAAATCGAAATTCGAGAATTTCGAGTAAATTGATGAGTCACGTAGTGCTCTCAATATCTATACACGTATATAGGAAAGTATTCAAATGTATGTATTGTATAGACTAATAATCGTTATAATATGATATACAACTGCACTAGGCTACAATAATATGATATTAACCCCAGCATATTTCATATATGAACTGTACTAGGCTATACTACTATGGCATAACCTCCAACATGCATTCCTTATGAACTGCACTAGGCTTTAATACCATGATATAACCCACTAGAATTCAATATATATTACCAAATTCTGAATGTATTAACTTCGGTATTAATATTATAATTCATTATTATGATTTTAAAGAGTGAAGCGTGGCTTTGGTTCTGTGTGTGTATAAATTAAATAAATATAATATCAGGCTATGTTCATATACTCTAATTATAGTATTTGTAGTTTGCGTTTTGTCGTGTGGTTTTTTTTAAATAAATTAGATGACATGTTATATGTATACACTATAAGTATACAGTTTGGGTTTATGTTTTGAGTTTAGATTCAGGTTTGGATTAGGTTTGGGTTTGGATTTGAAAAAAAAATTTAATAAATCTAATGCCAGGTTTCTATAATTATAATGTATTTAGATTTGGGTTTAGGTTTGGTTTACGTTTGGATTTGGTTATAGATTCGGGTTTGGTTTTGACAAAATTGTGCTGCTATACATTAACACTAAAGATCAAAGTATGGCTACCCAACTACACTAATTTATTAAATATATATTGGTTTATACGAGGCAGGGGTTTCTATCAGTGTATGAGTATAGTTCTGAGTGGGTTTTTTTTTAAATAAATTTAAACAAATTTGATGCTAGGTTATGTTCTCATTCAGTGATTTGTAATATATTTAAATATAAATCTATATACATTTATATATACATAACATATTCGATATCAATAATTGCGAATAAAATGCACTAACACCTAGCATATAGAATATATTAACTGCTATACTTACTTAAAATTATTAATATTTATCTCTACGCTTTATATATTACCATCGGCAATAACTTGCTCTTGTTTTAATATAAACTACATAGTTGTATGAATTACAAAAATAATTATATAATACATGTTATAAAAATTTGTTGTAAAAATTATTACTATTTTTATATTACCATATTTCTATCATCTGTGCAATAAGGTCTTTACATATTATGTAAATGTGTTTAAGAAAACTATAATGTAAATCTAGAGTAGGTTATATTCAAAATATTTTTATAAATTATCTTGTATTTTAAATGGAAAATGAAAATTTGTAGTAATTGATCAATTTATATTATATCTTAAAATAAATTTTAAACAAAATTGCTACCAATGATATTTAATCAAATGCAAACAACAATGAATAGTATCGTTTAGAGCGAAATTTGAAAATAATAATTAGTCGCTTTTTTTAAAGTTGCTAGTTTATCCAGTTAATAGATATTAGTATTGATTGTGTTCCATAATAAAGGTGAGAAAACTTATGCTCAAGCGTTTATCATATTCTCATAATATAATTGAAATAGATTAATATTTTATAATTTGATAACAAATCGTTATCAAATTAATTATATGATTTTTACATTCTTACTTTAAAATATATAGTAGAGAATAATTAATTTTATTATAAATTTGAATATAACATTATTTTAATATTAGTTATTCAGATTAAACAATTTGTGATATAATTTATAATCTTTTAATAAAAATAAATATCATAATTAAAAAAATAACAATCAAAGTAGAATTAAAATTTTTTCAATAAAGATAGAATTATTAATTTAATCATCAATCAATTATTGATATATAATGATGTATATAGCTGTTCATTGATTATTCAATATCATATCAGAATGATTTCAAACAAATTTATAGAATAAAACGAATGTGACTATGCTTACTTATAATAATTATATATAGATATTATATTCATTAATTTCTTGCGAGAGCTACTTCTGACAATAAATATTATTTGCCAAAACTAGTAAATACTACTAATATACATAATTAACATATATTCTACCATATTGGTAATGTTATATTAAATTAATTAATTATATTATATAATTACCCAGATATTTTATTTAGATATGTAAATCATTTATCTATTCAGAAAATTGATTGTCGACTAAATTTATATTCTAATTACTCAAGTAATATTTAATTTTATAAATAATAGCAAAACATTTATATATTATGTATAAAACTATATACTTCATAATTTGTCATGAATATTATTGTTCATATAAATAAAAGATTATATTTCAATATAAAATAATATTAAATTATGAAATATCTAAATTAGATATCAATAATTTTTTAGTTTATAAATATTTATTGTAAGAATATTAATCTTTTAAATATATCTTTGAAATATTTCAACATTTAATTGACTGTTTTCACTACCTCAACAATTTATTAATATAATTATTACACATAAATTATATTTCTAAAAATAAAAACATTTCTTTCATCTTTCATAAGTCTGTATTTGTAGGGAATTTCTTTATATTCATATTATATATATCATATTTATACACTTTTTATAAATATAAATTGTATTTACTATGTTATATTGTATATTTATAGTTACTAGCGAAATAAATCTATATTTAATTCCATTCTATAAGTGAGACATATATATGTATATATACATATTTTTTTTACTTATAAGTTTAATTAGTTGTATTATTGAACACATATTTTAATCTTAGAATTTGTTATATTATATTACATTTTATTTAAATTAATTTATATTAAACAATAATTATTCATATTATACTTACAATACTATAACATTCTATTTGAATTATTTTATTTCTATCTTTAAATTGTTTGTTCACAATATTTATTATAAATTAAAGCTTATCCCAAATGTTAATTATTTTGATTAAGATTTTAATGACATCAAAGAAAATCATATCTAAATATTTATGATATTTATGTATCATAAATTAGTGTACTTTATCGTTAAGATTAAAATAGATAATATAGTTGTAATAATATTTGCAAATATTTTTTAAATGGAATTAAAAGTAAATTTTATATCAGTATTGTAATTGTGTATAATTATTTTGTATATATAAAATAAGAATTTGAAATAAATATGTTATATAAATTGAATGTTATATTGAAATATTATTATTTAACAGTTATAGACAAACACCTGAACAACAAAAACAAACCAGAATATATTACCATGAAAAGGAACTTGCAAAACAGTCTAAGAAAGATGCTTTATTAGAAAAAAATTAAAGTTCTTAAAAGCCATTATTTAGATTTGTGATGAGAATAATTATATAAAGTATATATAGTTATACGAATATATATATACAATGTCTTTTTAGACAATTTGCTTCTTATTTGCCATCATTTTGAAATCAACCCAACTACAACTATATATATTATATTATATATTCTAGTTAATAAATTGAGATTGATCATATTATGGTTTTACAAATTTTACTGATTTTAGTATTTATTTAATAAAATAAAAACAATATGCTGTAATTCAGTGATGATATAATCATGGAATTGGCATGTCTTTCTTATTCGTAATAATCTTTTGTTTGCGCAATGTCTTTTTAATCTTTGCACTATCAGGTTTAGTTGTAATCTTATTCATTCTAAAGTATTGATTATTAGATATATATATTTATTTTAATAGATATAAATTATATATTTATATTAAAATAAATAAATATCAGTAATAATGAATGAATATGAATTCCATTTCTTATTTTATTGATTGAATTTAAGAAATTTCTAATAATACCAACTCAGGTTCATCATGGTATGTTAAGCAAGCACTAAAGCATTCCTTGCATGTACATTTTGATCCATATTCTTCCTATTACAAATATTGAAAAATATTTATACAAGTAATTGTATATTAAAACTGAGATTATTGTAACTTAAGTTATAATGTAATTCGTAGGATTTCTCTTCATTAGTGAATTACTAGTCGATCATTTATTATCGCTATTATTTGGTGATAATATTTAAAGAAACAGTTGTTTAATATACCTTATTTAAGTAATTAAAACCTTACTAAGTTCTTTACAGTATAATAGAGGTTTCCATTTTGGGATTGTAGATCTTTTGCGTCTTTTTGCTTTTCTATCTATATTAAACAAAAATTATAAAGAATAGCAAAAATTAATAAATATCTTTATTAAATTTGTAAATTTAAATTATTTAGGAACTTAATATTTTTTAAATCGGGCACATTTTTGTAATAATCCACTTACAAAATATCAGTAACATTAATTTTATTAATTTTTAAATATGAATTATGTGGCAATACATTATCTAAATATATTTTTGTAATTTAAACATTTTTTTGAATACATAATAATTATAGGAATCAGATATCAATTATTTCTACGATACAATATTAAAAATAAATTGTTAATTTAATTAAATAGTTAAAATAGATATAAATTTGAGTTTTAAATATGTTGATAAGTATATGGTTTATAATACAATGTGTATTTTTGAGTAATAATACTAAATAGTATATATTTATATATAATTAGAATAAGTATTTTCTAATTATATTTATATATAATTAGAATACATATTTTCTAATTATATATGAAAAATTTTAAATCCACGTGAAACACATTTCTCAATCTTTCAAATATGTCCTTCACAATCTACGCCTACTAAGGTCAACTTTAATTTAATTATATACTACAACATCACCTAACACAATCGGAGATGAATGCACCAGTTTAAACTAATTATCTAGTACATATATAACTCCTCCTCAACTAAAATACTTCTCTATATATTATTAACAAATCTAAATTAACCTTCCTATGCTCATTAACATTTACATCAACTTAAAATTCTCGGTATTAATGAATTCCACTACCTCAAAATTTAATTTCAATTCCGCACGATAGAAAACAATTGATAACAATGCCTAGAACATTATATAGTAGTAACAGGTAACTTCAATTAATTCTAGATCACTTTTTGCAAATATAGAAATCATCAAAAAATAAATTACATGCCCTAATAATGACAAATAATTAGTAAATGAAGCATTGCTACATAAACTAAACTACTGCTAAACTATATTATCGTATATTGACGAGCTTTTACGTTATGATGACATAATATTACCTACCTAGTTATATTATCAAATAATAAAGAATGTAGGAGAATGTACAATCTCCTACATTCTTTATTATTTGATATTATTAATTCTCCCTAATATAGGATAAAACATGTGCACCAATAATATTAATCTATATACAGATAAGCTACAAATATGCTTTGACAACGTACATAAGCTGGATAACACTAAACTATTTACTTCTAAAGTCAACCCAGTCAGAACTACAGATACACACAACTTCCATATCTTATCCTCAAATTCAAATAACTCTGACTCTTGACTGGTCATAGTTGTATAGCAAACCGATCAATAAGAACTAACTGACTGCACAATTTCCATCTTCTTACTGAAGTAACAACACACATTACATGTATCCACATCATAGAAGATCAACTTAAAGGCCCGACTGCTACTATTCAACATTATGATAGCTAAGCATTACTTCATTCATATTTAACTTACCCAACTATTCTACGCCGCCAACTTCTTACAAGTTAATTTACATGATTATCGATATAAATGTTTCGGGATGCACAGTTTATTTTCAATTAAATACATTTTTGTAATAATGACAGTTTATCATTTCCAAATAATTTCTAACCATTACTTTGACATTTAATATTAGTATACTAAATATATTTATTGTTTATAACAGTAACACATTTATATATTAAACACCCAAGAATATAATATATTTAAAAAATATTTAATCAATAAATATCTATTATTATTTAAATTATTAATATACATACATAATATATAACATATATTATATTATTACCCATTAATATATACATTTTTTGTTTACAAATATACTGATATGAACAAATAATCTAACTTGTTTCTATTGTTGCAATGCTTTCGGTTGTTATTGGCAATGACCACTTTACTCTATTAATGCTCTTTGTAGATCTTTTTCAATTATAACCATTATTTAAAGTAGTAAATCAACAAATTAAATATATTATCTTATTATTATAGAAAAAATAATATTGTACTTATCTTAAGTATAATATGAATATAATATGAATATAAATTTTGTAATCAAGGAGTTTAAAAGTAGTGTTCAGTGTAGTAGTTATATGTAGCACGATTACTAATTCTGGAGTAGAATATATAATAAATATTCTATTATACATATACATAGTAGTATATGTTGATACATAATCATAAATATAGATATTGCTGATATATTTACTAGAAAATAATTTATCAGTATATATCAGTTAATTATAATGTATACCTTGATTCGAATTTTAAATATGATTCCCTTAAATCAGATGTCAGTATCGATGGTAGATTTTCTTGCGTAATAGATAGTGTACAATTTTTTGTTTTTAATAAACCAGGAAATAAAGCAGTTACGCACATCACAGGAATTCTTTCATCTAAATAAAATTTAGTCTTTTTATATAATGTAACAATTTAAATTTGTTATAGAAATAAATGATAGCCGTAATTATCTCATATTGTTATAGTAACTTAGTATCATTTAAAATAATTATTCTATATATATATATTAATATATAATAGTATAATTTAGAGTATACTATATTATATTATAATATACTATATATGAATTACTTTACCATATTATTTAAATATACCACTTGACTATTCACATGCCGATACATTCAATTATATATAGTTCTTTTTAAATATGTATATAATTTATTGAATTATTTTTACATTATTTTATATATTTACAAAACCTTCGGATTCGATTGCGCCATTAAGTTTTCTTGAAATACTGAGGTAGCCATGGTTATTAGCACCTGCCGATTTGCACTGAGTTCGCTTTAAATATGAATACGCATTCGTACTTCTATATCCATAACAACTTGTTGATCTTAAGATTGTACTTCCAGAAGAGACTGGATTTCTGTTCACAAAAGTACTTTTATTTATTGAATCATCTCCACCTGTATGTATACGGTTTTGATGTGTATATATTTATACTAACTACCAAAAATATATTATTAATACAAATAATTTATAACATAGTTTAATTTATAATTTACTAATTTATAATTTATTTATTAATTTATAATTATCCCATGTTATAAATGATTTGTATTAATATAATATAGTTAAACATAATATATTATATATACATTCTAAATATAATATATGTAAATATCAACTTGTATTTTAACCATAGGATATATATTATTTATTTTATTTAAACACTATTTGAGTAGCACATAAAATTAACAATAGGTTTACACATGACTAACGGGAAAAATGGATATTAATATTCATGGAAAATGGAGGAAATATGTTGTATTTTTTTTTTAATTGATCATAATTAGGATATGTGGCGGAATTTATGTTCATAATTTTGGTTCAGTTGAAGGAAAGGGATGAAGTCGCATGCTTGTTGTATGCATATACAACGCATAAGTATGGTTTCCTAAAATACGAGATAATAGAGGTAGTTTTTTCTAAGACCAGGTTTAAGTTCTTCGGAAATTACTAGCGATGATAGATAAGTATGATCTTCTTGATGGGATCTCGAATTTATATTGACAAGCGATAGTTGACGAGTTACTATTTCTACATACCTTTTAATTTAACCATTAAATTATAAATGCTAAATGCATCTGAAGTTTATTTGGGAGTAATAGTAAATTGACTAGTAGCACATAACATTAATTAATGAGAAGAATAAGCTTGATATAAAGGATTTATAAACATCGAAGATTAATGAAGATCGTATTTATCTAATAATTTATAATTGAAAATGTTCAACTAATTTTATTACTTAAATATACTATAAATATATCGAGTGATAAGTTGTCGTCAATCAAGAAGGCTAAATTCTTAATACCATCTGATAAATAATAACAATAATAATATTATTACTAATTTGTATGGGCTGACATAGTATGGAAGAAGACTAGAAGAGTTAATAAATATAACTTGTTTTTAGATTAATGATAAAATAGTGTCTTTAAACCAGTCAAATCTCAGTTATTTAACAAAGTGATTATTAGTCTGATTAAGCTGTTTTATTAGTAGGGAAATATGTTTACAAATATACCTGAATATCAGAATATACGAAATATCTTAATTCTGGGTACTTAAGAATACAAAAAATATGCAATATATTGCGGTGATGAACTATAATTTTCTGTTGAAATAAAAGTACGTTTATCTTGATAATAAGAAAAACATTTAAGAGATTATAATACGTAAAACATTAAGAGATGGTTCACTAAAACTTATTTGTAATAACTTATTGATAATAACACTATGAGTGAGAGTGTCGAATGATGAATTTATCAAGTAAATAAAAATTGTTTTATAGTAGATTATTAGATATATAAACTAGTTAAGTTCCAGTTATTCAACCATAAATAAAGACGCACCGGTAGATCTTAAAAAATGTTATTGTATTCGAAAAAATAGACAATTTATGGGGTATGACTAGTTCAAGGAATTTAAACAATTAAGAGTTTACAAAATGTGTGAGATCATAGGGTTATTAAAGAGACCATTGATATATGTGTGGTCCTTTTTTTAAAAGGCAATATGTATTATTTTTTCATTCAAAATAGTACAGTAATAGTAATAGAAATAGTACAGTTTAAGATAATTTTTAAAATAATTTAAAAATATACTTAAAATGAAAATCAAATTGAGAAACATAAGATGAAAAATACAAATTGGAAAAGGTTCATCTTCTGAACTGTTGTGTATTGCTCAAATAAGGTGAGGTTATTTAAAATATTATGTAGAGATAAAGATGTTAAACTTTGAACAATATGATACAGAAAATATTTAATGGTGGCAGTAATTGTAATTGTAATTGTATGATTCTGTTAAGTTCATTAGTGAAATAACTGCAAATATGTTGGCATTTACATAGCATTTTGATGATCAGTGTATAAAGTTTTATGGAGACCTGAAGTTTTAAAAATATAATTTTTTTTTGTTATCCTATTGTTAAAACGAGATAGAATCTTTAATATAGAGCTATATAGCATCTCTAAGTGGATTATTATGAATGTTTAGCTATAAAAGTATATAGACTAATCTACACTTATCAAGAAATGTATCCTTTAGGTTCGTTCTACATAATAATAAATTATAATCATCATAATATATATTATAATAAATCAAACATAAATATTAATATATACATATATTAAACTTTAGATTATAAGTAACTTTTTTTGTAGTTTTTAATAGACGTGCATAGAGAGGTTCCTTTTAGAATTTCTTCTTTGTTGATATTTTGTAATTCCACATCGCAGTATTTTCTTCCAATTAGTGAGTTTGCTGATCTATTATTCAAAATATTATTGAAATATCAAATTAATATTGCTCTTGTTTACATTACATATTGTATTCTATTATATAGTAGTATTACTATATATTATGTTTGTATACCAAATATACATTATATTAATATGTGTTTAGTACATTTATATATATATATTATAGATAATTATTATAGATAATTATTTAAGGCACCAGAGAAACTTCTCATCATATCAGAAAGTTATGCTCAATAATGTTTCTTAAATAATTGACATTGTAAACTTTATTAGAAAAAATAAAGATTCATGTTCAATTTACAAAAACCAAAATAATGCAATGTAGAATAATATCACTACTATAAATATCTAATATTATGGATATTACATAAATTATATATTACTCGTAATTGTATTCTTGTTGAAATCTTGACATTCGAAAATAAGAAGTTAAATCTTGTTTTCAACTTAAATCTTAGAAACTGACAAATTATTAAATTCCAATATGCTAAAGTAACCATTTAACATTACATAATAGTACTGCCCTATTATTATATATTATTTGTTTACTTAAACTCTCGTTATTTTATTATATTTATCTTCATGCTCTAATATTACTATAACCACAATTTACTGTTTTAACCTAGACATATTATACTTATAATTCATATTGTTATGAGTTAAAACTTCTTACTCAACGTGCACGATGATCTATTGTATATACATGCATAATTGATAAGCTACGATTTAGTAGTTTTTTAAATAGTTTTTTTAAATAGTGTACTGTATCTTTCTAAGAGAAATGTTTTTGGTTTTCTTGCCTATTAATTTTTAATAAATTTAGTTTTTGTTGGCATGGTAACATATATTTCTCATTAATCAAAAAGCATACAAAGCCCGATTATGGATTTGAATTAATAGTGTTAGAAGAAATTGAAAATTAATTAAATTAACTATATTTCATATTTAATGTTGAATGCTCTGACCAATTATCTAAGAATCTATAATAAGAATCTTTCTTGGTCTGACTAGTAATACCCAGTAAAATTTAATTTAATTTATCAAATTTAAAAATCTCAGTTTGATTTTACTAATATAGTTTTATATATAATATACTAATATAATACTAATTTAGTTTTATATAAGGATGCTAATGCACAACAGATTTTGAAAAAATAATGTTTGGTTATTCGTTTATTATATTTATTTTGAATAAAAATAATGAATATTTGACATTAGTTCAGTTTAATAATATTCATTTTCTGATAACAAGATTATAAAGCGGAGTTTACGTAGTTTATAAATTAAGCGATACAAATATGCATAATTATTAAAACAAGCACCTCTTTGAACCATGCACTATATAAATAGTGTTATATATACACACTATACATATGTATATTCTATATAAGAGTTCTACCATAGAACCGACCTCATTGTAAGGGTATACCTTGTTTTTATCTAGTATCATAGATTATCTCATCACCAATCTTAGCTCGAGTAGCCACTTAATACATTAGTGACTGTAATTATATTAGTGTGAAGTACGATTATCCTAATACACACATATCCAAATATAAATAGATTACGTAATTAGAATCAAGGTTTTTATGGAGAACAATATTTAAAAAATTAATATATAAAAATAATATGATAAATATTATAAATTCATATCTCATAAATACTATTTACTTATATGAATACATAAGTTACTACGTAAGAAATACAAAGATACATTGTGAAAGAGTTGAACATATATCTCGTTTAGGATATGCCACGACAAAGATTGACGATTTACTTCTCAGCAATATAGGGAAGTAACACATTGGGACATGTCTTGTGACACATATTGGACCTTAGCGCGTTTACAGATTGGTCTATATAGAGTTTTATGTTATTTTAGTTGTCTATTGTTAATATTGTTGGCACGTAGATACTCCTACTTCAAGAGGTGCCTACAAATTAAAATGGTCAATTTAAATGTAATAGATAGGAGTGTAAATCTATAAACACTGGCATTAGCTTACAAATTCGAAACAGTACAGTTACATGCTAGACTATTATCTATTAGTGTTTAAGTTATAAGTTAATAATGTACGGTGGTATAAGCAACATTATACTAAGTATATCCCAAGAAACCAGATGATGTCAATATTATAAAATCTTATATAATTATTTTATGTAAAAAATATACATAATATATTTTTAATACAAATAATATAAATTTTCACTTCACTTATATTTCAAAAAACTAAAATAATCTGGATGATTTTCCCGGTGGTATTATGTACAAAATATAGTACACACACACATATATATATATATATATATAGAGAGAGAGAGAGAGAGAGAGAGAGAGAGAGAAGAGAGAGAGAGAGAGAGAGGAGAGAGAGAGAGAGAGAGAGAGAGAGAGAGAGAGAGAGAGAGAGAGAGAGAGAGAGAGAGAGAGAGAGAGAGAGAGAGAGAGAGAGAGAGAGAGAGAGAGAGAGAGAGAGAGAGAGAGAGAGAGAGAGAGAGAGAGAGAGAGAGAGAGAGAGAGAGAGAGAGAGAGAGAGAGAGAGAGAGAGAGAGAGAGAGAGAGAGAGAGAGAGAGAGAGAGAGAGAGAGGATATGAATAAATAAATAAATAAAAACTTTATATATGTAAATATATGTATATATATAGAAATAGATTTATTTATAATTTACTAAAATAAATATAATATATTACATACATCTATTTTTATCGTAAAATAATACAAAATTATACTACATATTCATATAATTAATTAGTAATATAAAACTATAATATAAAATAAAAAATATTTTATGAACTAGCTTTGAATGAGCTAATATATATAATTATATATCGAATTAATATCATATATACATTTATATTTATACACGTTTTCATATTTCAGAAATCCCCGAATCTGACCTCTCACTTGTTTATGCGCCATGTTTAAGTTGGTTTTTGGTATACGCGAATCCGCGCTGTATACTAGCCTAATATTAGATAACAATAGGAACCCTGGTATGCATTTTCAAGAAACCAAATGATATTACAAATAAAATATATTCTTTATAATATAAAAATATTAAATTAGCAAGATTTTGGGATCGACGATAGAAAATCTCTTCCTAAAAATATAACATCGATTATTACATAAATCATAATTCAAAATATCGATATATATGCATTTTATTTAAATACCACAAATATCTAAGAAATAGGATTTAGGTATTTTAAATTTCAAATAAATTATTAGGCGAAAAGGAAAAAAGAAAAATTATTGAAAACTATTTTCGATATTTAATTTACTATACCAATAAAATTAATGTTACCGTATTAATTTTCATCCTCCCACATTAATTACACGATAGCTAAGATGTAGAAACTCTCGTAGAAATTGAAAAATCATCATTCACATATTGATATATTCTAATATAGATAATATCTATTATATATATATATATATATATATATATATATATATATATATATTATATATATATATAATTATCGGGAATCATTGATTCCATTGCATAACTATATGTACAAGTGTTCACTTTCGGTGATAGTAATTGGCGATTACTTACCCGAAATTGATGTATTATAAGAACTATATACAAGTTTATGATATTTTTTAGATATAATATATATTATAACTATGAAATGTATTACTTATCTTTAATAATTTAAACAAAATAAATAAAATATTTATAATTGTTTAAATATTTTATATATTTTAAAAAATTATTTATAATTTCGCTATTAGTCATTTTCAATTTATATAATTTTAATCAATATATTATTTAATAATATAAATTGAAATATGATGATAGCATACATTAACAGATATATTTTGTTATCAAGATTATAGTAGTTATATAATATGTATTTGTAAAATTAAAAATATATTCCAACACTATATTCCAACACACAATTAATATATATAAATAATAATTATTATAATACATTTTTTTTTGCATTCACATTGGAATACTCTTAAACCCAACATATTCATTTTACAACCCACAATTTGG